>JAPFFP010000338.1:0-18154 GCA_026153255.1 Solanum medicagineum
AGTCATATCATATTCCATATGCATAGGACTAGTGCATGTAAGATGTGTGGTGTTACATCCTCCCCTCGTTAAGAACAATCGTCCTCATATGTGAGCATAACTAGATAGTTTAACAACGTTCAAACCTTCACTTAGACAACCTTTTGACAACACAATAAGTATTCAAACACACGTACCTACTAATGCCCCAACTATGCATCTTGGACTTCCTCTTTATCTTCAAATACGGTTACTTAGATCTCTTCGCTTCCTCAGCCTCCTATGTTATCTCCTCTACTTGTTGGTTCCTCTAAAGTACCTTTACTGAAGTTATTTCCTTATTCTTAGCTTCTTAACTTGATGATCTAAAATAGTAATAGGTACCTCTTTATCGGTGAGATCTTCTATAACCTTCACATCTTCAATAGGAGTGATATGGGATGGGACACCTATAAATTTTTGAAGCATTGAGACATGAAAAATTAGATAAACAATTGAAAGCCCTTGGGGTAGCTCTAATTCATACACAACCTGCTCGAACCTTTTAATAAATTTATATGGACCTAGGTAACATGGGCTTAGTTTCCATTCTCACAAAATCTCATAACCCCTTTCATCGGCGACACCTTCAAAAATACCCAATCTCTTAATGAGAATTCCATCCCTCTCCTTTTAATATCCGCATATGATTTGTAATGACTTTGGGTTGTTTCTAGACACTGTTGTGTTACCCTAACTTTTTCCATAGTTTTTCTATCCTAGGTCTGACCCATTTCAAACCATCAGAGTAGCAACCTACATTTCCTTCCATACAAAGCTTCATAAGATGACATCTTAATGCTTGAATGCTAGCTATTATTATAGGCAAATTCAATATGTCAACTGGTCCACCCAACTACCCTTGAAGTCTAATGCAAAAGCCCGCAATGTATCTTGAAGTATCCGAATGGTGCGTTTTTCTTGATCGTCTGTTTGGGGATAGAAAGTTGTACTCAAATTTACTTGTGTTCCTAAACTCCTTTGGAAGGACTTCCAAAACTTTGCGATAAATTGAGCACCCCGATCAGATATAATAGAGATTTAGATTTCATGTGCCCTAACTATCTCTTCGAGGTATAACATTGCATACTCTTTAGTCGTACAATCACTATTAACTAGCAAGAAGTGTTCTAACTTTGTGAGTCAATTAACTATTACCCATATTGAGTCAAACTTCTGTAATGACCAAGGAAACCCAGTAATGAAATCCATATTGATCATATCCCACTTCCATGTTGGAAGCTCTATACATTGCATATAACCTTTCGGCTTTTTGTGCACTACATTGACTTATAGGAAATTCGGACATTTTGCCACAAATTCTGCAAGGTCCCCTTTCATGCCTCCCCACCAAAACATTCCCTTCAAGTCATGATACATATTAGCTGATCCCGGATGAATGGAATATCTTAAATCATGGACTTCTTCCCTTATCCTCCTTTTTAGCCCTTTAATATCAGGCACACACAATCTATTTTTGGCAATAAAGTACTCCATTTTGTTTAAGTTCAAAGCCCATCATCGTACCCTGACTCACCTTTTTCTTATGTCATCATAGAATAGGATGCTTGAACTGCTTTTCTTTCACCTGCAGCATTATGCACAACAACCCCTTCCCTTAGAGTTTCAAGAAGGCGAACTCCCAAATTGTCTAGTAGACATAGATACTTAGCCACTGCTTCAATTACCATGGTCTGATCACCAATATTCCTGATTGTCTTATGACTCAGAGCATCGGCTACCACATTTGCTTTCCTTGGATGGTATAGTATATCAACATCATAATCCTGTAGTAGCTCTAGCCATGTCCGCTGCCTTAAATTTAGGTGTTTCTGCTTAAAGATGTACTACAGGCTCTTATGATAAGTATATATATAAACATGGACCCACAGAGATAGTGGGGCTATATTTTTAAAGCAAATACAACTGCTGCTAGCTTAAGGTCATATGTTGTAGTTTTTCTCATGTGGTCGCAGTTGTCACAACGCATAAGCAATTACCCTACCATGTTTTGTCAGTACCCTAAACCAACTCCTAAATAATCATGAACACATCCAAGAAAGGGTTGAATACCTTGTTCATTAGATTCATAAAAACTGCTGGTGCATTTGTTAGACCAAATAACATAATAAAAAATTCAAAGTGACCATAGCTTATCCTGAAACCTATCTTAGGTATATCTCTCACGACCCAAGCTTAGGGCCCAGACGTGACACGGCGCATAGGGAACCCGAAGGGACCCCAACCAAGCCTCTTAGATCATCATGACACATCCTTGGTTGCGGAAGCAATAAAACAAGCATCAAGAGATAATAAAGTGGGACAACCGGGGCTAAGGGAAAGCACTATCTTATCATAGACATCAAGAACAATAAAGTTAGGGATCTTAGAATAGATACATAACATGTCAAACACCTCTAATACATAGATAAGAGTTAGGGCCAAGGCAAAGCAACCGGGCTCATCCACATAGTCAAAATAGTACATAAAGAAGAATATCTCAATACATAATAAGAGCAACGTAGACTAAGGTCCCCGAAGTGGAGGACTCACAAACTAGCTTGAGTAGTGTCAAACTAGCCATGTGGAGGAGGATGATCAATTTGGGCATCAGCTCCTACATGGTGATATCATGTAGGCAAGAGTATGTGTTAGTACGTTTGAATGTACTAAGTATATAGGATGAAATGCAGCAAGAATTTAGGCATCATGGTCAAAATGCGTAACAATAGGCAATAAACATAATATAACAATATGGCATGTATGATCAATGCATAAGTAAAACATGCTTAAGTAGCTCATGCTCATATAGGATATTATATGTGTAGAAGATATCAAGCTAGATTTCCAAAGTACAAACCCCTTGGTAGGTTGGTGATGTTGTCGCCCCATACCTAGGTGGTGAGGTACAAACCCCTCATTAGGTTGGTAACAATGCCGCCCTGTCACCTCGGTGGAGAAGTATAAACCCTTCACTAGGTTGATAAGTACAAACTACCATCTAGGTTAGTGATGATGCCTCTCCATCACTAGGTGGAGAAGTACAACTATTCACTAGGTTGATGAGTACAAACCCCATTCTAAGTTATCCGTGTTCTTAGTCCCCCTGGATTGGACATGTTCTAATGCAACACTTTTTATAGAATTTATCATATACATAAGCTCATTTCATCATCATATAGTCAATCATATCATATTGCTTTGGACCTTCAATTCGTCAAGAAACCATAGTCAACATTTTATCAAACACTTAGAGGGTATGTAATGCTTGTATAAAACCATGAAATATAGGGACGAATTTATGCAAGAAAATTCATTGTAAAACCATCAATCAAAACCTTTCAACATCCTCAGGCAACATACATTAAAACCCCTCTTCAAATTTGAAAAAAGATCAAAGATTTATAGCTCAAAACATAGCAAAATAGTCACAATTTCTCATAGCTTTAACATAGTGTGCATTGAATTACATAATAAGTAAGACTCATGAGTAAATCAACTTTAAATCATACAATTTTAGGTAAAAGGAAGTTTGGGCATGAATGGTAAAAGGAACCCATGAAAGAAACCCACATAGCTTTGCTTGGAGATGAACTTGGTGAAGATTAGAGATGGAGACTTGAATCTTAAAGAAGAAACTTGAAGGAAAACCTTAGCTTAGGATGAGGGTTTGGGACTTGAATTTGGGAGTGAAAATATGGCTAAGTGTTTTAGTGGATATTGGGGAATGTTTAGATGATATGAGGGTGAAAACACGGTTGGGAACACTTAGGCCCAAGACCCAAAAGCCTTGGACCGAGGTAAAAAGCACTAGCAAGAAAAGACATAGGTCTGTGTCTGGTCCATGACACAGAGCTACCGCAGAGGTCATATTAACAGATGTCCGCAATAGCTGCGTGTCGCGGTGCTGTCGCAGATCGATTCTGGATAAGAAAAATTATGAAAATTGAAATTTCTAATCGTTTGCTTTTAAATTGGGGTTAGACCCTTCTCCCCCTAATTTTGATCCCCTAAACAAGAATATGAAGTTGGATTTTCTATATCACACATGGATTTTAAGATATATGGAACTTCAAATTTCGGCCATTCCGAGATACATTTTCAAGCACTTTTTGGGGTTGTTTCAATATCTCCCTCTTGGGAACATTCGTCCTTGAATTTAAAAGAGACATACAAGATAAGAGTAATCATAAACAAATCGTCCCCTAACAACAATGCAACATTACATTTAAAACACAATTTTCTAAATCTCAACATAATTGTAAAATCATCATAAACTTGCCAACTTAAACATGAATGCATATGAATGACATAGGGGCTGAAATACAAGACTTGAAATTAGATAGGGGACATAGAATTAGTACCTTAGGCTTGAGTGGATTGGAAAAGATAAGGATACAACTTTTGCATGTCCGCTTTGGCCTCCCAAGTAGCACTTTCAATTTGTTGGTTCCTCCAAAGGACCTTAACAGATGCCACCTCCTTGTTCCGCAATCTCTTCACTTGCCTATCTAGAATCTGAACTGGAGTCTCCTCATCATAAGTTAAGATATTCTTAACAATACCCATAACATCAAGAGGCACAATAGCATTAGGATCAACAACATATTTCCTCAACATAGAGACAGGGAACACCTTATAAATCAAATTCATTTCACTAGGAAAGTTCAATTCATAAGCTACTTTGCCAACCCTCCTCAAGACCTCATAAGGACCAACATATATTGGACTCAACTTCCTATTTTTACCAAAATGGGCCACACCTTTTATTGGAGAAACCTTCAAATAAACCAATTCACCCACTTTGAATTCAAGGTCTCTTTTTCTCACATCGGCATAGGAGTTTTGACGACTTTGGGATGTTTTCAACCTTTCCCTAATCATCCTCACCTTCTCAAGAGCCTCCATAACCATATATGGTCCCAACAAAGCCACCTCTCCAACCTCAAACCATCCAATTGGTGATCAACAATGTCTCTCATAAAGAGCCTCAAAAGGAGCCATGCAGATACAAGAGTGACAGTTATTGTTGTAGGCAGACTCAATCAAAGGAAGATGGTCATCTCAACTACCCCTCAACTCTAATACACATCCCCTGAGCATATCATCAAGGGTTTGAATGGTTCTTTCGGCTTAGCTATCCATTTGAGGGTGAAAGGTCGTAGTACGGTGAACTTTTGTATCAAGATCCCTTTGAAAAGACCTCCAAAAGTGTGAAGTGAATTGTGAACCACGATCCGCTATGATGGACAAAGGAACCCCATGCAACTTCACTACTCATGGATGTACAACCTTACATACTCTTCAGCCCCATATATAGTCTTAACCGGTAGAAAGTTGGCTGATTTCGTCATCCTATCAACCATAACTCATATGGAATCAAAACCTTTTCTAGTCTTGGGCAACCCAAACATGAAATCCATGTTAATCACCTCCCACTTCCAAGGAGGAATCTCTATGTCTTAGGTTAGGCGACGTGATATTTGATGTTCGGCTTTAACTTGTTGACAACTATGGCAACCAGAAATGAATTTAGCAATGTCCCTCTTCATGCCTCCCCAACAATACACATCTCTCAAGTCTATACATTTTGGTGGAACCGGAGTGGATATAATTAGAAGAATTGTGGGCCTCATCAAGAATCTTCTCCCTCAAACCATCAACACAAGGCACACAGAACCTACCTTGGTACCTAAGGGCACAATCTCCCTATTGGGAGAAAACCTCTACTTTGCCCTCTTTCACAAGGCCTTCAATTCAAGCAAGGAGGAGTCAAAATCTTGTTTTGCTAGCACCTTATCAACCAATGAATATTTAGACCCATCAACAATAACAACACCATCACCCACTTCTTCCAATCTAACTCCCAATCTAGCCAATCAGTGCACCTCTTTAGCCATCTCCTTATCACCACTTTCAACATGCGCTAGGCTACCCATAGACACTCTACTCAATGCATCTACAACCACATTTGCCTTACCCAGATGATAGTGTACACTCATATCAAAGTCTTTAATAAGTTTTAACCATCTCCATTACCTCAAGTTGAGATCTTTTTTAGTGAAAACATATTAGAGGCTCTTATGATCGGTGAACACATTCACATGCACCCGATACAAGTAGTGATGCCAAATATTTAATACAAACACAACGGAGGCTAACTCTAGATTATGGGTAGCGTACATCTTGAAAAGAACCCAAAAGTGCCCAAAAACGTGCCTCAAAATGTCCAGAATGTTAATTTCCATATATCTCAAAATTCGTATGCAATATCGAAAATCTGACTTCATATTCTTATTAAGGGGGTCAAAATTAGGTGAAGAAGGTCTAATCCCAATTTTAGAGCAATTGAATCATAATTTCAAATTTCAAAAAATCAATTTCCAAAGGCAGTCCACGACAACTCCGTGACGCGCCTCTGTCACAGAGCAGTGTTAATTTTGCCCAGTTTTATTGTCTCGGTCCAAGACTTTTAAATCTTGGGCCTAAGTGTTCCCAAACGTGTTTTTACCTATACTTAGCCTTATTTCACCCTCATATCATCCTAAACATTTCCCAATACTCACCAAAACACTTAGCCATATTTTCACTCCAAAGTTCAAGCCTGAAAACCCTCATCCCAAGCTAAGGACTATCTTCAAGCTTCGAGCCTCCATTTTAAACCTTCACCAAGTACTTCTCCAAAGCTAAGGTATGTGGTGTTGAACCATTGGGTCCTTTCACCCATGGTGCCTATGCCTCCTTTTACTAAAATTGCATGATTTAAAATTGACTTTACATGTAGGTCTTGTATATTGAGAAATTTATTTCACAGTATATTTTAGTTCATGAAAGTATGGTTGTTTTAGCATGTTTTGAGCTCTAAATCTTGGATCTAATGTTCGATTTGATGAGGGATTTTGATGTGAATTTCTTAGGGGTGTTTCAAGGTGTTGATTGATGATTTTACTATAGATTTTCTTGTATGATTTCATCTTCAAATTGCATGGCCTTTTACCCCCATTACATACCATCCAATTATTTGATAAAATGTCCGGTTATGGTTCTTGTAGAAATGAAAGTCCAAAACATGAGATATGATATGATTGACTATATGATAATGAAATGAGCTTATGTACATGATATATATGTTCTATATAATGTGTTGCATTAGACCATGCCTGGTATGGGGGGTATAGGAGCCTAGACAACCAGCTAAGGGGTATGTACCTTGCCACCAGGCTTTCCAGCTGTGAATGACATCAACCATGTGAGGGGTATGTACCTTGCCACCATGGTGTCCAGGTGTGAATGGCATCAACCATGTGAGGGGCATATACGTTGCCACCAGGGTATCCAGTTGTGAATGCCATCTCATAACCAAAGTTGGGATTCTAGCTTGGTCTTTTCTACACATATGATATCCGATATGAGCATGAGCTACTTAAGCATGTTTTACTTACGCATTGATAATACATGTCATATTGTTATACTATGCCTATTGTCTAATTCATGCATTTTGAGTATGATGTCTATTTTTGTTGCATTGTATCCCACAAACATAGTAAATTCAAATGTACTAATGCATACTCTTGCCTACATGATATCACCATGTAGGAACCGGTGCTCAAGTTGATCATCATCCTCCTCCACGTGGCTCGATCGGTTCTACTCAAAGCTAGTTGGTGAGTCCTCCACTTCGGGGATGTTAGTCTATGTTGCTATTATCTACGTATTGAGACACTTTCTTATGTTCTATTTTGACTATGAGGGTGAGCCCAGTTACTTTGTCTTGGCCCCCGGTCTATCTATGTATTTAAAGGTGTTTATTGGACAAGTTATGTATCTATGTTATGAGCTTTGACTCTTGTCTCTTGATTATGATATTTATACAAGCTTTCCCTTAGCCCATTGCCCTTATTCCTACTCTATATGTCTTTTATATACTTCCGCTACCAAGGATGTGTAATGATAAGTTAAGAGGCTTGTTTGGGGTTCCTTCGGGTTGCCCATTCGCTGTGTCACGTCTAGGCCCTAGGCTTGGGTTGTGACAAACTTAGTATTAGACCACTAGGTTGTTAGATCCTTAGAGTCCAAAACACTGTGTTGATTAGAGTCCTATTCATGGTTGTGAAGCGCGCCATCACTATGACTAGGAGGCTATGAGATATTTTAGTTAATGTTTTCCTTCTTCATATTCTAAGTCGTGCTATAGAGTTGTGGTAAGTATTTTCCTCTAACGATTATTTTTTGCTATGCTAGATAATGCCAAACACTAGAGGAAGACGGGCCCAAACACCTGAGGACCAACATATCAATGAAGAGCTCCGGGATGCTCTTAATATGCTTGCCCAAGTGATGGCCAACCAAGTCCTACAAGGGGTGCAAGCCCATCAAACTACTACCCCGGGACCTAAGGTAAGAGATTTCATGAGGAGGAATCCTCCGATTTTCCATCCGTCAAAGGTGGATGAAGATCCACAAGAGTTCATTGATGAGGTCTACAAAATCTTTAATATCATGGGTGTTGGGCTGAGTTAAAAGGAGGAGTTGGCGGCGTACCAACTCAAAGGGGTAGCCCAAATTTGGTATGATTAATGGAAGGGGTAGAAGGGTAATGGTTATGTGGTGCTTTCGGAGGAATTCAAATTGGCACTCCTTAATCGATTTTTCCCTCTTGAGTTAGGGAAGCCAAGTTAGTAGAGTTTATGAACCTGAAACAAGATGCTATGACTATGAGGGAGTATGCCCTTAAATTTAATCAACATTGAAAGTATTCTCCTCACTTAGTGGCCGATCCTAGATCAAGGATTAATAAATTTGTGATGGGGGTCTCCGACTTGGTGATTGAAGAATGCAGGTCCGCCTTGCTTATTTGTGACATGGACTTTTCTTGGTTGATGACTTATGCCTAGCAAATGGAGGAAGTAAATTTGAGAAAGAGGAAGGGTCATGAGGCCAAGAGGGCCCGTTCTAAGAGTAGGTTTCAAGAGGGTGCTAGGTTTCAATAAGGCCAAGGGCCTCCTCATCCTACTAATAGGGGGTTTGCCAATGACTTCCCTTGGCCTCAAGGTGTGGGTGGAATGGCTCCTAATGATATGTGTCTTAGATGTGGAAAGAATCATAAGGGCCCATGTTTGAGGGGTTCCAATGCATGCTTTGAATGTGGGGAGCTTGGTCACAAGAGAATAGATTGTCCAAGAAATCGTGGTAAAGTTCGAGGCGTAAATGCAGTTACCTTGGGTAGAGTTGGTCCTCAAGGTAGTACCCCAAGGCACAATCGATTTTATGCTCTCCTTGGGAAATAAGAGGTTGGTGAGGTCCCGATTGTTGTTACCACTATGTTGAAAATCTTTGATCTTGATGTATACGCTTTGATTGATCTGGCTGCCACCCTTTCCTTTGTTACCCCTTTTTATTGGTAAAAAGTTCCATGTTGAGGCGGAGTTGTTGCATGAGTCATATGAGGTGTCTACTCCTATTGGTGCATCTATTATTGCTAGGAGGGTGTATAGAAATTATCCGGTTTGCATCTTGCATAAGATCTTACCTTATGATCTTGTTGAACTAGATATGGTTGATTTTGATGTTGTTCTTGGGATGGATTGGTTGTATGCATACTATGCTTCTATTGATTGTAGAACCAGTAGGGTCAAGTTTCAATTCCCAAATGAAACCCATCCTTAAGTGGGAAAGTCATGATGTGGTGGTAAGGGATAGGTTCATCTCATGCATTAAAGCCCATAGGTTGATTTCCAAGGGTTGTTTGTATAATCTTGTGAGGGTTAAAGATGTGGACTCCAAGGTCCCTTCCGTTGAGTTGGTTCCAATTGTAAATGAGTTTGTTGATGTCTTCCCAAATGACCTTCTCGGTGTCCCTCCCAAAAGGGAGAAAGATTTTGGCACAGATCTCCTTCTTAACAGTCAACCTATCTCTATTCCCCCTTACAGTATGGCCCCAACAGAGTTGAAGGAGTTAAAGGAGCAGTTTAAAGATTTGTTGGAAAAGGGATTTATTAGACCTAGCCAATCACCTTAGGATGTACTCGTGTTGTTTGTAAAGAAGAAAGATGGGTCACTTAGAATGTGCATTGACTACTGGCAACTCAATAGGGTCACTATAAAGAATAGATATCCTCTTCCAAGAATTGATGACTTGTTTGATCAATTCAAGGGGCTAGCGTTTTCTTTAAGGTTGATCTTTGGTCCGGGTACCATCAAGTGAGGGTGAGGGAGTGTGATATTCCCAACATGTCCCTCTGGACTAGATATGGATTTGTGGGTGATGTCCTTTGGGTGAACTAACGCACTGACTATCTTCATGGACCTAATGAATAGGGTTTTCAAACCTTACCATGATTCCTTTGTTGTGGTCTTCATTGATGATATTTGGATCTATTCTCATAGTAGGGAGGAGCATATGGGTCATTTAAGGGTGGTGTTCCAAAGATTGAGGGAGGAGAAATTGTATGCTAAATATGAAAAGTGTGAATTTTGGTTGAAGGAGGTTGTATTTTTGGGTCTTGTAGTGTGAAGGGATGGTATTAAGGTGGATCCTAAGAAGACTGATGTGATTAGGAATTGGCCTAGATCATTGACCCCGTAGGATATTAGGAGTTTCTTGGGCCTTGTAGGTTACTATAGAAGGTTTGTGAATGGGTTCTCTTCCATTTCTTCCCCAATGAAAAGATTGACTCAAAAGAATGTTAAGTTGGAGAGGACCAATGAATATGAGAGGAGCTCCCAAACATTGAAGGATAGGCTTGTGTTTGCTCCTATACTCTCACTAGATGGGCTTGAGGGTTTTGTTGTGTATTGTGATGCATCTAGAGTTGGTTTGGGTTGTGTGCTAATGAAAAATGGTAAGGTCATAGCCTATGCCTCTAGGCAACTCAAAGTGCATGAAAAGAACTACCCTACCCATGATCTTGAATTGGCCGCCATGGTGCTTGCATTAAAGATTTAGCGTTAGTTGTATGGGGTGGATGTTGATGTCTTCATCGATCATAAGATCCTTCAATATGTCTTCACTCAAAAAGATCTCAACTTAAGAAAAAGAAGGTGGCTAGAACTTCTTAAGAACTATGACATGAGTATGCATTAAAATCTGGGTTAGGCAAATGTTGTGGAGGATGTTTTTAGTCAGGTGTCTATGGGTAGCCTAGCTCATGTGGATGGTGGTGATAGGGAGATGTCTAGGGAGGTGCATAGATTGGCTAGATTGGTGGTTAGGTTGGAAGATATATGTAATGGTAGTAGTTGTTAATGGTTCTACATCTTCTCTTGGTTGATGAGGTGATAGCAAAACAAGATCTAGACTCCTCCTTGCTTGAATTGAAGAACTAGATAAAAGAGGGCAAAATAGAGGTTTTCTCCTAAGAGGGAGATAGGGCCCTTAGATACCAAGATAGGTTGTGTGTGCCATGTGTAGATGGTTTGAGGGATAGACTCCTTAATGATGCCCATAGTTCTTCTTACTCCATCCACTACGGTTCCACCAAAATGTATAGAGATTTGAGGGGTGTGTATTGGTGGGGAGGCATGAAGAGGGACATTGCCTAATTTGTTTCTGGTTGCCATAGTTGTCAACAAGTCAAAGCTAAACATCAAAGGTCGGGTGGCCTAACCCAAGACATAGAGATTTCTACTTAGAAATGGGAGGTGATTAATATGGATTTTGTGGTTGGGTTGCCCAAGACTAAAAAACGTTTTGATTCCATATGTGTGGTGGTTGATAGGATGACGAAATTGCCTCACTTTCTATCGGTCAAGACTACATATGGGGCTGAAAGGTATGCAAGGTTGTACATCTATGAGTTAGTGAGGTTACACGGGGTTCCTTTATCTATTATAACGGATCGGGGTGCACAATTTACTTCACACTTTTGGAGGCTTTTCAAGGGGTCTTGGTACCAAAGTTCACCTTAGTATGGCCTTCCACCCTCAAACAGATGGCCAAGCCAAAAGGACAATTCAAACACTTGAGGATATGCTTAGGGCTTGTGTTTTGGAGCTTAAAGGTAGTTGGGATGACAATCTTCCATTGATTGAGTTTTCCTACAACAATAGCTGTCACTCTAGCATCGGTATGGCTCCTTTTGAGGCTCTTTATGGGAGATGTTGTAGATCACTGGTGGGTTTGTTTGGGGTTGGAGAGGTGGCTTTATTAGGGCCGGATCTAGTTATGGATGCTCTTGAGATGGTTAGGATGATTAGGGAAAGGTTGAGGACAGCCCAAAGTCGACAAAAACCCTATGCTGATGTAAGAAGAAGAGACCTAGAATTCCAAGTGGGTTATTGGGTCTATTTGAAAGTTTCTCCAATGAAAGGTGTGGTCAGTTTTGGTAAAAAAAAGGAATTTGAGTCCAAGGTATGTTGGTCTTTATGAGGTGATAAAGAGGGTTGGCAAGGTAGCTTATGAGTTGAAGTTGCCTAGTGAAATGAATTTGGTTCATCCGGTATTCAATGTTTCTATGTTGAGAAAACGTGTTAGTGATCCTAATGCCATTGTGCCTCTTGATGTTGTGGGTGTTGTTGAGGATAAATTGACTTATGAGGAGGTTCTGGTTCAGATCTTAGATAGGCAAGAGAAGAGATTAAGGAACAAAGAGATGGCATCCGTTAAGGTCCTTTGGAGGAACCAACAATTTGAAAGTGCTACATGGGAGGCCGAAGCGGACATGCAAAAGAGGTATCCTTATCTTTTTCACTCCATTCAAGCCTAAGGTACTAATCCTAAGTCCCCTTTGTGCTTTGAAGTCTCATAATTCATCCCCTATGTCATTCATATGCATTCATGTTTAAGTTGGTAAACTTATAATGATTTTACACCTATGTTTAGAATTTGAAAATGGTGTTATACATGTTATGTTGCATTCTTATTGGGGCTGATTTGTTCATGATCACTCTTGTCTTGTTTGTTTCTTTTACATACAGGGACAAATGTTCCCAAGGTGAATATATTGAAACGACCCAAAAAGTGCCCAAAAATATGCCTTGGGATGCCTGGAATTTTAATTTCCATATATCTTAAAATTCGTGCGTGATATCAAAAATCCAACTTCATATTCTTGTTCAGGGGGTCAAAATTATGGCTTGAAGGGTCTAACGCTGATTTTAGAGCAATCATATCACAATTTCAAATTTCAAAAAATCAATTTCCAGAAGCGGTCTGCGACCGCTCTGCGACGCGCCTCTGTCGCAGAGCAGTGTTAATTTTGCCCAATTTTGTTGTCACAGTTCAAGAATTTATGTCTTGGGACTAAGTGTTCCCAAACGTAATTTTTGCCTATACTTAGCCTTATTTCACCCTCATATCATGCTAAACATTTCTCAATACTCACCAAAACACTTAGCCGTATTTTCACTACAAAATTCAAACCTCAAAACCCTCATCCCAAGCTAAGGACTATTTTTAAGCTTCAAGCCTCGATTTTCAATCTTCACCAAGAACTTCTCCAAAGCTAATGTATGTGGTGTTGAACCATTGAGTCTTTTCACCTATGGTGCCTAAGCCTGCTTTTTACTAATATTGCATGATTTAAAGTTGATTTTACATGTGGGTCTTGTATATTGAGAAATTTACTGCACTGTGATTTTAGTTCATGAAAGTATGGTTGTTTTAGCATGTTTTCAGCTCTAAATCTTGGATCTAATGTTGGATTTGATGAGGGGTTTTGATGTGAATGTCTTAAGGGTGTTGCAAGGTGTTGATTGATGATTTTAGTATAGATTTTCTTGCATGATTTGATCTCCAAATTGCAGTCTTTTACCCCCATTACACCCCCCAAGTGTTTCATAAAATATCTAGCTATGGTTTCTTGTAGAAATGGAAGTCCAAACAATGAGATATGATATGATTGACTATATGATGATGAAATGAGCTTAATTACATGATATATATGTTCTATATAATGTGTTACATTAGACCATTCCCAGTCCAGGGGGTGTAGTTGCTCGAACAACAATATATGGGGTATGTACCTTTCCACCAGGGTGTCCAAGTGTGAATGGCATCAACCATATGAGGGGTATGTACCTTGCCACCATGGTGTCCAGGTGTCGATGCCATCTCCCAACCAAAGTTGGGATTCTAGCTTAGTCTCTTCTACACATATGACATATGATATGAGCATGAGCTAATTAAGTATGTTTTACTTACGCGTTGATCATACATGTCATATTGTCATACGATGATTATTGTCTAATGCATGCATTTTGAGAATGATGTCTATCTATTGTTGCATTGCATCCCACATACTCTTGCCTACATGATATCACCATGTAGGAACCAGTTCAAGTTGATCATCCTCCTCCTCCACGTGGCTAGATCGGTTTTAATCAAAGCTAATTGTTGAGTCCTCCACTTCGGGGACCTTAGTCTATGTTGCTATTATCCACATATTGAGACACTTTCTTATGTTCTATTTGGACTATGAGGGTGAGCCCAGCTACTTTGTCTTGGCCCCTGCTCTATCTATGTATTTAGAGGTGTTTGTTGGATAAGTTATGTATCTATGTTATGAGCTTTGACTCTTGTCTTTTGATTATGATGTTTATGCAAGATTTTCCATAGCCCCATTGCCCTTGTTCCTACTCTATATGTCTTTTATATGCTTCCATGACCAAGAATGTGTAATGACAAGTTAAGAGGCTTATTTGGGGTTTCTTCAGGTTCCCCATTCACTGTGTCACGTCTAGGCCCTAGGCTTGGGTTGTGACAGTTCCTTTCATGTACCTTGAGTTGTCTAGAGGCATAAGCTATGACCTTACCATTGTTCCTCAACACACAACCCAAACTAACCCGGGAAGCATAACAATACACCACAAATTCCTCAAGCCAATTTGGTAGTGATAATATAGGAGCGGACACAAGCTTGTCGTTCAATGTTTTGAAGCTCATCTCACACTCATCGGTCCACACAAACTTAACCTTCATTTGAGTCAATTTTGTCATAGGGGAAACAATGGAGGAGAACCCAATTACATACCTTCTATAATAACCCGCTAGGCCTAAGAAACTCCTAATATCCGATGGGGCCAATGGTGTAGGCAAATTTCCAATCACATCAATTTTCCTAGGATCCAATTTTATACCATCCCCTGACACCACATGACCCAAAAATGCCACCTTTTTTAACAAAAATTCAAACTTGTCATATTTGGCATACAATTTCTCCTCCCTCAATCTTTGCAACACAACCCTCAAGTACCCCATATGTTCCTCTCTACTATGTGAATAGATCAAAATATCATTAATGAAGATCACAACAAAGGAATCAAGGTAAGGTTTGAGGACCCTATTCATTAGATCCATGAAGATGGCTGGTGCATTCGTCAACCCAAAATACATCACAACAAACTCATAATGCTCATTTCTAGTCCAGAAGGCTGTCTTAGGAATATCATACTCCCTCACCAATAATTAATGATACCCGAACCGAAGATCAATCTTAGAGAAAAAGCTAGCCCCTTGCATTGGTTAAACAAATCATCAATCCTTGGAAGAAGATACCTATTCTTGATGGTCACCCTATTGAGTTGCCATAGTCAATGCATATTCTAAGGGACCCATCCTTCTTTTTCACAAACAACACCGGAGCACCCCTAAGGTGATTAGCTAGGTCTAATAAATCTCTTCTCCAACAAATCTTTCAATTATTCCTTTAACTCTGTCGGGGCTATACGGTAAGGAGGAATGGAGATAGGTTGAGTATTAGGGAGGAGGTTTATACCAAAATCTATTTTTCTTTCGAGAGGAAAATCGGGAAGGTCATTTGGGAAGACATTAAGAAACTCATTTACAATAGGAACAGATTCAATGGAAGGGGCTTTAGACTCCACATCTCTAAGTCTCATAAGATGATAAAGACACCCCCTTAGAAATCAACTTACGAGCTGTAATGCATGAAATGAATCTACCCTTGAAACTTGACCCTATAGGTCCTACAATCAATAGAAGCATAGTAGGCGTGCAACCAATCCATCCCAAGGATGACATCAAAATCAACCATGTCTAATTCAACAAGATCACAAGGCTACAACTTAAGCAAAATGCAAATAGGAAAACTCCTATAAACTTTCCTAGCAACAATAGAGACACCTACAGGAGTAGACACTTCATATGACTTATTCAACAACTCGGGGTCAACATGGAACCTTTTAGCAACAAAAGGGGTAAGAAAGGACAGAGTGGCACCCGGATCAATCAAGCATATACATCAAAGTCAAAGATTTTCAACATACCGGTAACAATAACGGGAACCTCACCAACCCCTTACCTCCCATGTAGTGCATAAAACTGGTTGTGCCTTGGCGCACCACCTTGAGGACTACCTCTATCCAATGGGACCGTTTTCGCGCCCAGTGTTTTGCTATGGTTTCTTGGACAATTCACCATTTTGTGACCAAGCTCCCCATAATCAAAGCATGCAGTAGAACCCTTCAAGCACGGGACCCTATGATTCTTCCCACATGTAGGACACACATCAATAGGAGCCACAACACCAACACCTTGAGGCATAGGGAGGTCATTGGCAAACCCCCTATTAGTAGCATGAGAAGGACCTTGGCCTTGGCGATAGTTAGCACCCTTCTGGAATTTACCCTCAAATCGATCCCTCTTAGCCTCACGCCCCCTTCTCTTCCTCAATTTCAACTCCTCCATTTGCTCAGCATAGGTCATCAACTGAGACAAGTCTACTAATCAGCATGGCGGACCGACATTCTTCACTTACCAAGTCGGAGACCCCTATCACGAACTTATTCATCCAAGATCTAGGATTGGCCACCGAATGAGAAGCATACTTTGAAAGTTGATTAAACTTGAGGACATAGTCCCTCACACTCAAAGCACCTTGTTTCAAGTTCATCAACTTTACCAACCTAGCTTCCCTAAGCTCAAGAGGGAAAAACCAATTAAGAAGAGCCAATTTGAGTTCCTCCCAAAGCACCACATTACGAATTTCCTTCTCATCCTTCCATTGATCATACCATCTTTGGGTTACCCCTTTGAGTTGGTACGCCGTCAACTCCGCCTTTTCATTTGGCCCAACACCCATGATATTCAAGATCTTGTAGACCTAATTAACAAACTCTTATGGATCTTCATCCATCTTTGATCCATAGAACACCAGAGGATTCATCCACATGAAGTCCCTTACCCTATCTCCCAGGGTAGTAGCATGAGGGGCTTGGGCCCCTTGATTTACTTGGTTGGCCACAACTTGGGGAAGCATAGTGAGAGCATCCCGGAGCTCACCATTGGTAGGTTGCTCTTCGGGAATGTGGGCCCTTCTACCTCAAGTGTTTGGCATGATCTAGCATAACAAAGAACAATCGTTAGGGAGAAAACTTACCACAACTCTATAGCATGACTTGGAATATGAAGAAGAGAAACATTTCCTAAAACATCCCATAGCCTCCTATTCATAGTCATGGCGCACTTCATAACCATGAATAGGACTCTAATCGACGCGATGGGTTGGACACTGTGGATCTATCAACCTAGTGCTCTGATACCAAGTTTCTCATGACCCAAGCCTAGGGCCTAGATATGACATGACACAAGGGGAACTGGAAGGGACCCCAAGCAAGCCTTTTAGAACATCATTACACATCCTTGGTCGCGGAAGCATAAAACAAGCATCAAGAGATAATAAAGTGGGACAAGCGGGGGCTAAGGGAAAGCACCATCATATCATAGACATAAAGAATGATAGAGTCAAGGCTCTTAGCATAGATACATAAAATAAGTCCAACAAACACCTCTAATACATAGATAAGAGCGGGGACCAAGACAAAGCAACCGGGATCACCCTCATAGTCAAAATATAACATAAAGAAGAATGTCTCAATACATAATAAGAGTAACATAGACTAAGGTCCCTGAAGTGGAGGATTCACCAACTAGCTTGAGTAGTGTCGAACTAGCCACGTGGAGGAGGATGATCAACTTTGGGCCGGTTCCTACATGGTGATATCATGTAGGCAAGAGTATACATTAGTACTTTTTAGTGTACTAAGTATGTAGGATGTAATGCACCAAGAATTTAGGCATCATACTCAAAATGCATAACAATAAGCAATCGGCATAATACAAAAATATGCTATGTATGATCAATGCATAAGTAAACCATACTTAAGCAGCTCATGCTCA
>JAPFFP010000349.1:0-18153 GCA_026153255.1 Solanum medicagineum
CGTTTGTCCCTATCCACTATCTCTTGTTGTATTTTATTGCTTCCGCGACCAAGGATGTGTGTATGATATGCTAAGAGACTTGTTTGGGGTTCCTTCAGGTTCCTCATTTGCCGTGTCACATATAGGCCCTAGGCTTGGGTCGTGACAAACTTGGTATCAGAGCACTAGGTTATTATATCCTTAAAGTCCAACACACCGCGTCGATTAGAGTCTTATTCATGGTTTTGTTTTGCACCACAACTATGAGTAAGAGTCTATGAGGCGTTTTAGGAAATGTTTCCCTTCTTCATGTTCTAAGTCATTCTATAGAGTTGAAGTAAGGATTTGTCCCCCTAACAATTGTTCATGCTATCCTAGATCATGCCTAACACAAGAAGAAGAAGAGCCCGCACTCCCGAGGACCAACCGACTCATGGCAAGCTCTAGGATGCTCTAACTTTGCTTGCACATGTTGTGGCTAATCAAGCCAATCAAGGGGCCCAAGCCCTTCATGCTCCCACATCGGCATCTCGGATGAGAGACTTCAGGAGAATGAATCCCCGAAATTCTACAGGTCAAAGGTGGATGAGGACCTCAAGAGTTCATTAACGAGGTCTACAAGGTTTTGGCTATCATAGGTGTTAGATTGGAGGAGAAGGCGGACTTTGCGGCTTACCAACTCAAGGGGGTGGCACAAATATGGTTTAACCAATGGAAGGAGGAGAAGGGAATTAATAATGTGGTCCTTTGGGAGGAGTTCAAGGCGGCTTTTCTTAATTGGTTCTTCCCTCTTGAGCTTAGGGAAGCCAAATTGGTGGAGTTTATGAATTTGACACAAAGGTCTATTAGTGTGAGGTAGTATGCCCTCAAGTTTACTCAACTTCTAAATATGCTCCCCACTAGATGGATGACCCAAGGTCTAGAATGAATAAATTTGTGATGGGTGTTTCTGATTTAGTGAGTGAAGAATACTAGTCGTTGTGTTGATTGGTGACAAAGATTTGTCCCAGTTGATGAATGATGCCGAAGAAATGGAGGAGGAGAAGTTGAGGAAGAGGAGGGGTCATGAGGCCAAGAGCGCCCGTTTTGAGGGAAAGTTCCATTGTCGAAAGGGTGGTCGATTCCACCAAGGCCAAGGGTCTTCTCATGCATCTAATAAGAGGGTTGCCAATGACTTTCCAAGGGCCCAAGGTTTTGGTGGTGTGGTTCCTAATGGTGGGTGTCCAAAATATGGTAAGGGTCATAGTTGTCCATGCTTGAGGGATACTAATGCGTGTTATGATTGTGGAGAAGTTGGGCATAATGTGATGGATTGTCCCTGAAATCGCAACAAGGGTATGGAGGTTTGTCCACAAGGTGCTAATGCAGTTCCTTTGGGGATAGGTGGCTAATAAGATGGTGCTCTTGGGCACAATCAGTTTTATGCTTTGCATGGGAGACAAGGGGTAGATGAGGTGCCTGACGTTGTTATCAGTATGCTAAAAGTCTTTGATTTTGATGTGTATGCTTTGATTGATCCGGGTGCCACTCTTTCTTTTGTTACCCCCTTTGTTGCCAAAATGTTTCATGTTGAGCCTGAATTGTTGTGTGAGTCATATGAGGTTTCTACTCCTATTGGTGCATCTATAGTTGCTAAAAATGTCTATAGAAATTGTCCCATTTGCATCTTGCATAAAATATTGCCTTGTGATCTTGCTGAGTTGGACATGGTTGATTTTGATATCATTCTTGGGATGGATTGGTTGCATACATACTATGCCCTTATTGGTTGTAGAACCAATAGGGTCAAATTTCAATTCCCAAATGAACCCATCCTTGAGTGGGAGAGTCATGATGTGGTGGTCAAGGGTAGATTCATCTCTTTCATTAAAGCCCGTAAGTTGATCTCTAAGGGTGTCTTTATCATCTTGTGAGGGTTAGGGATGTGGAGTCTAAAATCACTTCTATAGAGTCGATTTCAGTGGTAATGAGTTTTTTGATGTCTTTCCAAATTACCTTCCCGGTGTTCCTCCCAAAAGGGAAATAGATTTTGGTATAGACCGCTTCCCTGATTATCAACCCATTTTTATTCCCCATACTATATGGCCCCAGCGAAGTTAAAGGAGTTGAAGTAGCAATTGAGAGGCTTATTGGAGAAGGGTTTTATTAGGCTTAGCAAATCACCTTGGGTGCACCGGTATTGTTTGTGAAAAAGAAGCATAGGTCTCTTAGAATGTGTATTGACTATGGGCAACTTAATAAGGTCACCATCAAGAATAGGTATCCTCTTCCAAGAATTGATGATTTGTTTGACCAATTGCAAGGGGCTAGCCACTTCTCTAAGATTGATCTTCGGTCCGGGTGCCATCAAGTGAAGGTATGGGAGTGTGATATTCCTAAGATGACCTTTCATACTAGGTATGGCATTTTGAGTTTGTTGTGATGTCCTTTGGGTTGACCAATGCACCAGCTATCTTTATGGATCTTATTAATAGGGCCTTCAGACCCTACCTTGATTTGGTTATTATGGTTTTCTTTGATGGTATTTTGATCTATTCTCATAGTGAGGAGGAGCATGTGGGTCCTTTGAGGGTACTGTTGCAAAGGTTAAGGGAAGAGAAGTTGTATGCCAAATATAAGAAGTGTGAATTTTGGTTGAAAGAAGTTGCCTTTCTAGGTTTGTTTCGGGGGATGGTATTATGGTGGATCCTAAAAAGATGGATGTGATTAAAAATTGGCCTAGACCATTGACCCCGTCGGAGATTAGGAGCTTCTTGGGCTTAGCGGGTTACTATCAGAGGTTTGTGAATGGATTCTCTTCTATTGCCTCTCCTATGACAAAGTTGACTCAAAAGAAAGCCAAATTTGTGTGTTCTAATGAGTGTGAAAGGAGTTTCCAAACATTGAAAGATAAGCTTGTGTCCTTTCCTATATTGTCACTACCGGAAGGGCTAGAGGGATTTCTTGTGCATTGTGATGCTTCTCGGGTTAGCTTGTGTTATGTGTTGATATATAATGGTAAGGTCATAGCCTATGCTTTTAGAAAACTCAAAGTGCATGAAAAGAATTATTCTACCCATGATCTTGAGTTAGTTGTCGTTGTATTTGCATTAAAGATTTGGTGTCACTATTTATATAGGGCCTCCAATGTGTCTTCACTCAAAAAAATCTCAACTTGAGATAAAGAAGGTGGTTAGAACTCCTTAAGGACTATGATATGAGCATGCATTACCATCCTAGTAAGGATAATGTTTTGGTGGATGCTCTGAGTAGGGTGTTTATGGGTAGCCTTGCTCATGTTGATGATAGTGGCATAGGGGTGGCTAAGGAGGTCCATCAGTTTGCTAGATTAGGAGTTAGGTTGAATGAGGGTGATGATGGTGTTGTTTTTGTTTATGATGGTTCTAAATCTTTGTTGGTTGAAGAGGTGAAAGCCAAGCAAGATCTTGATCCCTCATTGCTAGAATTGAAGCCACTGGTAAAAGATGGTAAGGTGGAGGTTTTCTCCCAAGGGGGAGATGGTGCTCATAGGTACTAAGGTAGGTTATGTGTGCCTTGTTTTGATGGCTTGAAAGAAAAGATTCTTGATGAGGCTCATGGTTCTACTTACTCTATTCACCCGGGGTCTACTAAGATGTATAGAGATTAGAGAGAGGTGTATTGGTGGGGAGGCATGAAGAGGGACTTTGCCAAATTTATATTTGGTTGCCATAGTTGCCAACAAGTTAAAGCCAAACATCAAAGGCGGGGTGGCCTAGCCCAAGATATAGAGATTCCTACTTGGAAGTGGGAACAAATTAATATGGACTTTGTTGTTAGGTTGCCCAAGACTAGGAAGGGTTTTGATTCCATTTGGGTTGTGGTTGATAGGATGACAAAATCAGCTCACTTTCTACCGATAAGGACTACCTATGAGGCTGAGGATTATGTTAGGTTGTATATTCATAACTTGGTGAGATTGCATGGGGTTCCTTTGTCCATAATATCAAATTGTGGGGCACGATTCACTTCACAGTTTTGGAGGTCCTTCCAAAGAGGTCTTGGAAGCAAGGTAAAGCTTAGTACGGCCTTTCACCTTCAAACGGATAGCCAAGACAAAAGAACTATCCAAACACTTGAGGACATGCTTAGGGCTTGTCTATTGGAATTCAGGGGTGGTTGGGATGATCATCTTCCATTGATTGAGTTTGCATATAAAAATAGCTATCATTCTAGCTTCGGAATGGCTCCTTTTGAGGCTCTCTATAGTAGACATTGTAGATCCCCGGTTGGGTGTTTTGAGGTTGGAGAGATAGCATTGTTAGGTCCAAATTTGGTTGTGAATTCTATGGAGAAGGTAGGGATGATTAGGGAAAGTTTGAGAACAACCCAAAGTCAACAAAAATCTTATGCCGATGTGAGAAGGAGGGAGCTTGAGTTTAAGATTGGTGATTGGATCTATTTAAAGGTGTCACCCATGAAGGGTGTGGTCCATTTTGGTAAGAATGGCTAGTTGAGTTCTAGATATGTGGGTCCCTATAAGGTAGTGACGAGGATTGGTAAGGTGTCTTATGAGTTGGATTTGCCTAGTGAAATGGAATTGGTTCATCCGGTCTTTCATGTGTCTATGTTGAGGAAGTGTACAGGTGATCCTAATGCCATTGTACCTCTTAATGTTGTGGGGGTAGTTGAAGACAACTTTTCATATGAAGAGGTTCCAGTAGAGATATTGGATAAGCAAGTGAAGAGGTTGAGGAACAAGGATGTTGCTTCCGTTAAGGTCCTTTGGAGGAATCAACAAGTCAAAACTGCTACCTGGGAGGCCGAAGCGGATATGCAAAAACGATATCCCTATCTTTTCCATCCTACTCTAGCCTAAGGTACTAATTCTATGTCTTTTATGTGATTTCATATCTCATGCTCTAGCCCCTAAGTCATTGGCATGCATTCATGTTTACATTGACAAAGTTCATGATGACTTTGCACTTATGATGAGATTTTGAAAAAGATGTTTTAAGTTTGTTGTTGCATTCTTGTTGGGGCTGATTTCCTCATGATTACTCTTCTCACATACGTCGCTTTGACATTCGGAGACAAATGTTTCCAAGGGGAAGATATTGAAACAACCACAAAAAGTACCCAAAAATATGCCTCAGAAGTGCCCGGAATCATAATTTCGATATATTTCAAAATACATGCGTGATATCGATAATTCGACTTCATATTCTTGCTCAAGGTGTCAAAGTGAGTGGCTAATGGGTCTAACCCCGACTTAAGAGCAAATGATTAACAATTTCAGTTTTCGTAATTTTCCTTATCGATAATCGATCCGCAAAAGTACCGTGATGCACAGCTGTCAAGGACATATGTTAATTTTTCCTCTGCAACAGGTCCGCATCGCGAAACAGATGCAGACCTGTGTATTTTGTTGCCAGTAATTTTTATCTCAGTCTAGGGCTTTTGGGTCTTGGGCCTTAGTGTTTACTTGCGTGAAAATACCTACTTAGCCTTATTTCACCCTCATATTCTTCAAGACATCCCCAGATACCCTTTCCAACACTTAAACAATATTTCATCTCCAAATTTCAAGTCTCAAAACTCATCTGGATTCTATGGTTCTCATTCAAGCTCCAAGTCTCCATCTCCAATCTTCATCAAGCTATTCTCCAAAGCTAAGGTATGTGGGTTTCTTTCATGGATTCCCTTCGGCCATGATACCCAAGCTCTCTTTTACTAAAAATTGCATAATTTAAAGTTCCATTATTCATGGGTATTACTTATTATGAATTTCACGATACACTATGTTGGGGTTTCATGAAATTACGGTTGTTTAAGCATGTTTTGAGCTATAAATCTAAGATCTAATGTGAGATTTGATGAAAGGTTTTGATGTATGTTGTATGAGGGTGTTACCAAGTATCTATTGATGGTTTTACATTAGATAATATAGAATTATTACACTCTTGAATTGCATGATTTTACACTAGCACTACACATCCGCCAAGTGTTTGATAAAATGTCCGGTTATGGGTTTCTTGAGGAATTAAAGGTCCAATGCACGTCTTATGAGTTGAATGACTATATTATGATGAAAGGAATGTATGTATATGATAATATCTCTATAGTCTTGGGAATTGACCAAGCCTCACTCGGCGGGTTGTAAGCCTGGGTAACCTTGTTGAAGGGTTTGTACCTCGATCGCCTCGCTCAGGAGGTGGTAGGCCCGTGCAACCATGTTGAGGGGTTGTACCTTGATAACCATATTGGGGGGTTTTTACTCCATCAGCCTGTTGGGGGGTTTGTACCACAGCAACCTATTGAGGGGTTCGTACCTCAATAGCCTTTCCAAGGGGGTGGTAGGCCTTGGATATGCACTAAAAGTTGTCTCTCCTTACACATGTATTATGTTCTATACAAAAATGATTTTACTTCAAGTATCACTCATAGATGCCATATTTCTATATGCTTATTCATTGCCTATGTTATGCATTTCGTTTATGTTGCTTATCACTTGTTGCGTTGCATCCTACATACTTAGTATATTCAAATTTACTAACGCATAATCTATGCCTACATGATGTCACCATGTATAAACCGAAGCCCCACTTGATCATCCTCCTCCACGTTGCTAGTACAACATCTCTCAAACTCTTTGGTGAGTCCTCCATTTCGGGGACGATGCTTATAATCTTCTACAATGTTCTAAGACTATTCTTCTTTTGTGTATATGTTGACTATGAGGGTGAGCTGGTAGCTTGTCTTGGCCCCCGCTAACTATCTATGTTTTAGAGATTTTGTTGGACATGTTTGTGTTATACTTTGAGCTTTGACTCTCACTTTACTCTCGATGTTTATGATATGAGAATTGTCCCTTAGCTCTGTTTGTCCCTATTTACTATCTCTTGTTGTATTTTATTGCTTTTGTGACCAACGATGTGTGTATGATATGCTAAGAGGCTTGTTTGGGGTTCCTTCGTGTTTCCCATTCGTCGTGTCACTTCTAGGACCTAGGCTTGGATAGGGCATTTTTGGTATTAAATGAGATAGTCTATGGTCATAGAGCATTCGATTAGATGTAGACAGGTTTCATGAAGATTTCTTGTGAGGGGCTATTTGCTGAAGTTAAAGTCTACGAACATGCAGATGAGTCGTGGAGTAGTTTATGAGTTGTAGAATACCTTTCATGCCCTAAGGATCAGAGAAGGGACTTGAAGGAAAGTTATCAGACAAAACCCCCTTTACGGGTTGTAAACCACTTTACGAGATATAAAGGGGTGTTGTAGAAGTGAAGTCCAAAATTACAGCAGCTGATTACGAGACCCCGACTATGAGCCATAGAAGACAATATGGGCCGTAAAGTGCTTTCATGGAGTTTGCCAACTAGTTTTTCTAATTTGTTTTGGACTTGTTTTTAATTATTATAAACGGCTTTTTGGGTTATTTTTCAAAAGCTCTCGTCAGTTTTCATTAGTTTTAGGTTAAGTGCTCAGAGAACTCAATACTTTTAGAGAGAAAATTGTGAGAAAGTCTTTGTGAACACTTGTGGTGTAATTTGATCTTCAAGCTTGCGATTTTCATTGACCTTGGATTTGCTTAATCTTAATTCAGTTGTGTGAGTGTTTAATTATGTCTTCTCTATTCATAATCTCTTCATCTACACATAGTATGAGTACGTAAATCCACAACTAGGGTTGTGGGAACCATGAAGAACTAACAAAGTAAGATCAGATAATTTACAATTCTTGGAAGGTGTATATTCATGTATTAATTGACTCTCTTCGTTTTGCATGTTTTCTTATCGTGGCCAACATAAGAACCCGCCTAGTGTTACTGACTACACCAAGGTACTAATGAATAGGAAAAGCAATTAATTAATAGGATTCAACTGATATGTTCTCGTCTAATCAACCAAACTGAGCCAATGGGAGGTTGTATTGGGACTAATAGGTAATGGCTAGTAATGCACACTATGGAAATGGGCCAAGTCGCATAATGAAATTCGCCTCTCACTTCTGACCAAAGGGCGTGGGGAGTTGAGTTAGTTAACTACTCGGATTGCATATTGGTGAGTTTTCTTAAGTCTACACATTCCCTGTGGGATCGACCCTAACCTTGTTTAGGTTTTATATATTGACAGCGACTGCTTTATCCTCTAAAAAGAAGGTGTAAGTTAGGCAACATCAAGATTTTGGCACCGTTGCCGGGGAATACTGTTAGACTTAGTGAATGCATTAGTGATTCAAGTGTTAATCCATTGTTCCCTTGTAATTTAATTTAGTTTTTGTTTTTGTTTCTTTGAAGGGTGTACAAGTAGTGTATGCCCAACACTCGGAGTCATGGAAATCCTTAACTTTACTTGATCCATAGATCCATCAAACTATAAGAAGAATGGCCTAAGACAACGCCAACAACGTGGTCAATGTAGCTTTGAACAGGAACAACAATAATGAAGATGATAGGAATGAGAACCCACCTCCTTTGGAGAACATTCCATAGCCTCAAAATTTCAATGCCAATGCTCACTGGTGGAATCAGTACATGTTGAATCCTATGGCTATAGAGGTTACTGGAGCTATTGTGTTGCGACAACTGCCAGCAGCCACAAATTTCACAGTTTCGAGTGGGTTACTTTAGATGCTACAGAACCGTGGGCTATTTGTGTGTTTACCATTAGAGGATCCACATAGCCACTTGCACAATGTGACATTTGTTTGTAAGAGTGTGATGGGAACATAGAATCTATCTAAGGATATTGTGGGACTTTGTTTCTTCCCATTGTATCTTACGGGAAATGTTGCATTATGACTATCTGAGCTCCCGTCAAGGTCAATTACTAGGTGGGTAGAATTGCAAAGAGCTTTCTTAGAACATTATTTCCTCAAACCAAACAAGCTTAAAGTGAAAGACCGGATCCACCATTTTAAGCAATTCCCTGGTGATTCAATCATGGTTACATGGGTGCAATTCAATACATGATTGAGGAGTGCACCAAATCATGAAATTTCAGTAAATGTCTTGGTAGAAAATTTCTACGGAGCTATAGATGCTAATTGTCAAGCAAATGTTGATGTCTTCTTGGGAGGTCTGTTAGCAGAAAAACCATTCGCAGAATCTCTGAGCAGATGGACTTGGAGGCTAACTCGAACCAGATATTTCATGCGAGTACTGCTGATATGAGTTCTGACCTAGCAAAAATGAATATACATATCCTTAGTATGCTTGCTCAGAACAAAGCTAATCTAGAGATACTAATGACGCAAACACAAGTGTTACCCAGGCCAGGGGATGTTTAGGAAAGCCATCACACCAAGTATAGGGGCTGCAAAGATGATAAGATGGATAGCCACTATGTGCCCCCACACAATCGTGATATGGGAGATAGGAACTCTAGAACTGAGGAGATGCTTGACCATTTGTTAAAGAGGGAAAACACCCAAGATGAGACGTTGAGAGAGATCAAGTCCGACATTTCCAAGATAAACCATAAAGTTGAATAACACTCTGTGCCAATCACACAACTTAATTGACAGTTCAAACTTGTATCAATGCAACTAGATCAGATTCAAAGAGGCATATTGACAATTCAGACTTTTATCAATGCAACTAGATCATATTCAAAGAGGCATGATGACAAGCACCATAGTTACAGATCGAAGGAATATTATTGAGCGCTAGAGGGAGACAAAGTTTGGGGACAAGGGAGTACCAATGCTTTAGGAAGTCTGAGTACTCAAGCTATCTATGTTATGTTGTGATAATAAATTAGGCACTGCTTACGAGGCAACCTAAGGTGGACCCTAACGCTTAGATGCCCAAGTACACTTTTAGACCCCTTTTATGTGTTTATTTTTGCTTGATTTTGTGCAGTGGGGACAATGCGCATCTCTTTTGATGGGGGCGTAGGGTAGTTATGGGCCTTAATGAAGTCTGATTAGCTTGGGTCCATAACAACCCCAATTTTTGATCTCGAGGTTTTCTTGCCTATGTTTTTTTTAACCCGTGAATACTTATTTTCTGTTGAACCGGCATGTTTAGGATATTTACATAATATTTGTAACAGATAGTACCATTACTTATGGCATATAGCATGTTTTTATGTTTTGTCTTGAAAACTGATACCCACCAAAAATTTTGATGAGTAGTTAGATAGTAATTATGAATGTTAAGATGTGTGAAAATGTTTGTTTGATAAGTGAGGGAAAATTGAGATTAGAAAAATGATATGTGAGTCTTTTGTGATAATATATGTTGTGCCATGATAGTGTGGGCTTATTTTGCTAGATTCATGCCTTTTGTGCTAATTCAGAACTTGCCCAGTTACTCTAAGTTAGATTATAGATTGATTCCATTAGGAAAGGATCTAGGCCATTGTTCTTAAATAGTCCACTTTAGCCTAAAATAACTAACCAAATTGATGATATATTCCTTGTTCCTAATATTTGAGCCTAACATGTACCAATTCCTTGAAAATACCAGATTAACCTAGCCTTGTCTAGTGAAAAATCTTGAAATTGGCCCTGGTCTCTCCTTGAACATTGTGTACCTTAAAAAGTCTAAGTTGAGGGTGGCTACCAAAAGTGGCCCTGGCTCTGAGGATGGATATTATGCACCTCAACAATGGCTAAAAACATAAGATGAGGGTGGCGAGTGTAAGGGTAGAACAAAAAAAATAAGAGGGTCAGTTAGGAATACAGAGGGGAAAAAAGAAAATTCATGTACTGTGTGAAAGAAAAAATAAGTAATGCCTTAGATGTGAGCTGAAAAGCAAAATGAAGTGTGAAAACAAGGAACAAAGCTAGAAAATGAAAAGAAAACACGAGAAAAGCTTGAAATAGGAAAAAGGGAGAATAAGGAGAAAATAACAAGAGTTGGTAGGGCAAATGTGTAGAAAAATGTAGTTTCAATGAGGGCCTTTGGTCACTATTTTCTGAAAATATCATACCAAAGCCCTCTGAGCCTACGTTACATTCCTAGAAATCCTAAAGTGATCCTAGTCTAGTTGGTTGAAGGTCTAAGTCATGAGTACAGGGACAAGCCTATGGTATTAGTCATTATGCATGAATATCTTTTGTGAGAGTAAGTATTTTGCATGCTCCAAGATGAAATATGAAAACATCATTGAGTGTCAAGAATGGGACTTCTTTTTGTAAGGGCACTTGCATTGTATTATTAGCATTTGACTTCTTTATTGATTGTGAACTGTTGCTAATACCTTGTTTATCATAGTTGTGTTGTCACGCACCAGTTTGCATTGGTTTGCTAAATAGCTATCTGATCCTATTTTGGAAAGTTGGTGTGGGCATCTTAATTTGAGATGTATGTGATGTATACCATTGGGTTGAGGTCTATGTGTTGTTGTATTGTCTATATAGATTGAGTCTGTCACTTGAGGACAAGCAACAATTTTCATTTGAGGGTGTTGATGTGCTGCCAAAATACAACACTGTTGATGCTTTAGACTTAGGATTTTGTGTATTCTAAGTGCTTTAGTGTTTAGTTTTGTAGGATTGTAGGTTGGCCATAATTTAGGTAAAATTGCAGAAGTTGTTGGTTTTTGCTATTGCACGAGATAGTCTACGTGTCATAGAGCATTCTACGAGTCGTACATAGGTTTTGTGAGGATTATCAGTGAGGGGCTATTTGCTGAACTTGAAGTATATGAACATGCAGATGAATCGTGGAGTAGCTTACGAGTTGTAGAATACCTTTTGTGCCTTGAGGATCTGAGAAGTGGACTTGCAGGAAAGTTATAAAATCCCCTTTATGGGTCGTAAACCACTTTACGAGTCCTTAATGGGTGTCGTAGAAGTGAAGTCCAAAATTCCAGCAGCTGATTACGAGGCCCCGACTACGAGTTGTAGAAGACAATACGGGTCGTAAAGTGCATTCATGGAGTTTGCTGACCAGTTTTCCTAATTTATTTAGGACTTGTTTTTAATTATTATCAATAGGTCTTTTAGGTTATTTTTCAAAAGCTCTCGTCAGTTTTCATTAGTTTTAGGTTAAGTGCTCAGAGAATTCAATACTTTTAGAGAGAAAATTGTGATAGAGTCTTTCTGAACACTTGTGGTGTAATTTGATCTTCAAGCTTGTGATTCTCATTGACCTTGGATTTGCTTAGTTTTAATTCAATTATGTAAGTGTTTAATTATGTCTTCTCAATTCAATAATCTCTTCATCTACACATAGTATGAGTAGCTAAATCCACAACTAGGGTTGTGGGAACCATGAAGAACTAACAAAGTAAAATCGGATAATTCACAATTCTTGGAAGGTGTATATGCATGTATTATTTAACTCTCTTCATTTTACATGTTTTCTGATGGTGATGAACATTAGAACCTGCATAGTGTTACTGACTGAACCAAGAAGTATTAAAGAGGAAAAGAGATTAATCAACAGGATTCGATTGATGTGTTCTCGTCTAATTAACCAAACTGAGCCAAAGGGAGGTTGTATTGGGACTAATAGGTAATGGTTAGTAATGCACACTAAGTAGATGGGTCAAGTCACATAGTGAAATTCATCTCTCATCTTTGACCAAAGAGCTTGGGGAACTTAAATTACAGTCCTGCATGTTATACACTAGACAAGAATTAGGTTATCCGGTGACATTGAGTTATGGAATCATGGGGAACATAATACCCTAGTTGCTCTATGTTATTGATTTTCCTCTTGTGATAGTTAGTTTATTTTATTTTCTCATTGATTATTGCAAACCACTCCCCCCTTTGGGGAATTGAGTTGGTTAAATACTCAAATTGCATATTGGTGAGTTTTCTTGAATCTACGTATTCCTTGTAGGATCGACCCTAACCTTGGTTAGGTTCTATATCTTGATAACGACCGTTTTATCCTCTAAAAAGGAGGTGTAACTTAGGCGACATCAAGAAAAAGTTTGACGATGGGGTGGAAATTGATTATTCGTTCCCCAATAAGAGAGTATTAGTAGCATCTTGTGACTGATGTGCTATCAAAATACAACACTTTTGATGCTTAAAACTTGAAATTTTATGTGTTCTCAAAGCGATGTTAGTTGATTTGATGTGTTTTTGTGTTTGTTTTTCACGATTACAGGATTTGCCATGATTTTGGGCTAAGTGTGCAGTTGTTGTTATTTTTCCTGATCTATAACACACTTTATAGGCCGTGGAAGTTTCCACGAACCGTAGAGTGGGGTTCATAAGTGAGATCCGGTGAAGGGGTGATTTTCTAAAGTTGCATCTATGAACTGTCAAGAAAGTCATGGAAAGTTGTACGAGTCATAGATGAGGTTCCATACCCTGAGGATCGAAATGTCATGACCCAAAATAGGGCCTAGACGTGACATGGCTGAGCACGAAGGGTCCCCAAACAAGCCTCCTAACTTATCATTACACATCATTGGTCGTGGAAGCTTTTAAAATGACATAAAAGAGTAGAAATAGGGGCAAAGGGACTAGGGGATAGCTTGCATAACATCATAGTCAAGAGACGAAAGAGTTAAGGCTCATATTATAGATACATAACATGTCCAACAAACACCTCTACTACATAGATAGGAGCGGGGGCCAAGACAAAGCAACCAGGCTCACCTTCGTAGTCAAAATAGAACATAAAGAAGAGTGTCTAAAAAATTTTTTATGAAGAGAATGAATCTTTTTCTCATACATAACAAGAGAAAAATAGGCTAGGGTCCCCGAAATGGAGTACTCACACTAGCTTGAGTAGCACCGAACTAGCCACGTGGAGGAAGAGGATGATCAACTTGGGCTATTGTTCCTACATGGTTATATCATGCAGGAAAGAGTATGCATTAGTACGTTTGAATGTACTAAGTATGTAGGATGCAATGCAACAAGGGATAAGCACCTTAATCAAAATGTATAACAATAGGCAATAGGCATAATATAACAATATGGTATGCATGACCAATTCATAAGTAAAACATGCTTAAGTAATTCATGCTCATATAGGATATCATATGTGTAGAAGAGACCAACTAGATTTCCAAAGTACAAACCCCTTGGTAGGTTAGTGATGATAGCACCCATCACCCTAGTGTGTGAAGTACAAACCCCTCATCAAGGTTAGTGATAATAGTACCCATCATCCTAGTGTGTGAGGTACAAACCCGTCATCAAGTTAGTGGTGATAGTACCCATCACCCTAGTGTGTGAGGTACCAACCCCTCATCAAGGTTAGTGATGATCGCATCCATCACCCTAGTGTTTGAGATATTAACCCCTCAACTAGGTTACCCAGATTGAGCATGGTCTAATGCAATACTTTATACATAATATATCATATGCATAAGCTCTTTTCATCATCATATAGTCATTCATATCATATCTCATGTTTTGGATCTTCAATTCATCAAGAAACCACATCCGGAAATTTTGTCAAACACTTACAGAGTTTGTAATGCTAGTATAAAACTATGAAATATATAGATGAAATCATACAAGAAAATCCATTGTAAAACCATTAATCAACACCTTACAACACCCTCAAGCAACATACATCAAAACCCCTCCTCAAATCTTACAATAGATCAAAGATTTATAGTTCAAAACATATCAAAACTGTCACAATTTCACATAGCTTTATCTTAGTATGCAGTGAATTTCATAATATGCAAGACCCATTTGTAAATCAATTTTAAATCATGAAATTTGAGTGAAAGGAGACTTGGGTATCATGGGTGAAAGGAACCCATGAAAGAAACCCATATACCTTAGCATTGGAGAAGAGCTTGGTGAAGATTGGAGATGGAGACTTGAAGCTTGAAGGAGAACCTTGATGAAATCCTTAAGATTGGTCTTGAGTTTTGGGACTTGAATTTAGGGTGAAATATGAGTCTAAGTGTCTGAGAGGATATTGGCGAATGTTAAGGATGATATAAGGGGGAAATAAAGCTAAGTATAGGTATTTTCAAGTATGGGACCTTAGGGCCAAGACTTGAAAGTCTTGGGCCGAAGTAAAAAAAAAGGACCAAAATAACACTGCTCTGCGTCGCGATAGCGACGCGGATTACTCACTAGAATTTGCATTTCTACACATACGAGTTCTACGAAAACGGGCACAAATTCTTCATCTGAACTCAGAATGAGGTGAAACCAAGTGCGATGGAAAGCTAATTAAAGGAGATTTAATTTGGTAGGTTGTGGACCACCCAGTTCATTGTGTGCTAAGATATATGACCCTTTAAAGTTGACCCTCCTAAATCGCATTTTTTCAGTTTTTGAATTTTGATACGACTGCTCTAAAATTCGGGTTAGACCCATTTTCCACTCAATTTTCCCCCTAAACAAGAATATGAAGTCGTATTTGCAAAAAAAAATAATGGATTTTTAGATATATGGAAATTATGATTCCAGGCACTTATGAGGCACATTTTCAGCTACTTTTTGGTATCGTTTCACAAAAGTTGAGATTTTCTAAAAGGTCATCAGACGAAACTCTCTAAGAGCCATAAGTCTGAATATGGTCCGTAGAAAGGTCTCATAGAAGCTATTCCCAAATTTGAAGAATGAAGTCCATGAAGCCCCGATACGTGCCGTAAAACTTAGTATGGCCCGTAAGTCTGCTCGTATTGCATGCTGAATCCAATTTTCTTATTTTATTTTGGACTCATGTTTTAAATACTATATATAGATTTTTTTTCTTGGTTATTTTCAGTAAAGAAGAGAAGAGAACGGCCGAAACCTTGAGAAAAGTGCTTAGAAACACTTGAAACATTATTTTGTGATTTTAATTCATACTTTGTGATTTCTTATGAAAAGTTAGGACTTCTAATTCTTAAATTCATCCTTGTAAGTGTGCAATTATTATATTCTATATGATGATTCTTGTATCTATAATGATGATGCATAGCTAAATCCACAACTAGGGTTGCGAAAACCAGGAAGGACTAACAAGGTAAACCCGAATAATTCGTAATTTTTTGAAAGTGTGCATGCATGTATTAACTAATTCTCTTCATTTTGATTGCTTTTTAATGGTTGTCAATGTTAGAACTCGCGTAGTTATTACTGACTGGAGCAAGGTAGTGATAAATGAGAAAGGAGATTAATTAACAAGATTTGATCGATTTTTTCTCGTCTAATCAACCAAACTAGATCAAGGGGAGGTTTTACCGAGAAAATAGGTAAGGGTAAGTAATGTCACACTATGGGGATGGATTGAATCACATAGTTAAATATACCCTCCTGGATCAAAGGTTTTGGTAAGCTTAACTTACCGTTATGCATGCAATACACCAGAAACGAATGTAATTATCTAGTAATACCAAGTCAGGGAATCATGAGGAACACAATACCATAGCTACTCTTCTTACTGATTTCACACACTTGTTCTAGCTTAGGATTCCTTTCTACAAATTACACACCCCCCCCTCCCCCCTCTAGGTTAATTAACTCGAGTTGCTTGAATGACTCTAAGTCTACCATATTCCCTGTGGGTTCAACCATAACCACGGTTAGGTTGTATATCTTGACAATGACCGCTTTAACCTTCAAAAAGAGGTGTAGCTTGGGCGACATCAATGACGTGATACCAAGGTTTGCATATTATGCAAACTATTTGGTTAGTGATATTGTTCCACCGGACTTAAATACTCACCAGCGCTATAAGTTTATGTCTGGTGTGAGAAAGTTCTTATGGGATGATTAGTTTGTGTTTCATGACTGTGCAAATGGGATTATTTGTCACTGCATTCCTGAGGTGGAAATGATGAGTATTTCAAAGTCTTGTCACTCATCCTTGGTGGGCGAACATCATAGTGGAATTAGGACACACAAAATCTTACAGTGTGGGTACTACTAGCCAACCATCCACCAAGATGCTCATGACTACACCAAGGCTTGTGATAGATGCCAGAGAGAAGGTTGTGTTTCCCGCAAACATGAGCTCCCTCTAAGCCTTATTGTGGTGATTGAATAGTTTGATATTTGGCAGATAGATTTCATAGGCCCATTTGTTAGCTCTCATGGGAACAAGTATATTTTGGTGGTGTGTACTATGTATCAAAATGGGTAGAGGTAGTGGCACTTCCCAATAATGAAGGCAAGAGTGTCACAACATTCCTGAAAAGAAACATCTTCTCAAGGTTTTGTTCCCCTAGGGCAATCATCAGCGATGGAGGTACACCTTTCTGCAATAGGTTGTTCAAAGCTCGTTTTGAAAAAAATGGGGTAAGTATCGGGTGGCAACACCCTACCATCCACAGATGAATAGGTAAGTTGAGGTGTCCAACAAGGAGATTAAACAGATTCTATCTAAGACTCTAAATGCAAACCAAACTGACTGGTCGTGAAAGCTTGATGATGCATTTTGGGCATACTGGACTGCATTTAAGACTCCCATAGGTATGTGTCCTTGCCAACTTCTCTTTGGTAAAGCTTGTCACTTACCGATAGAGCTTGAGAACATGCTAGGTGGGCTCTCAAAAAGCTGAATCTGGATTGGAATGATGTGGCAAACTCAAGGCTGAGCCAACTCAACGAGCTTGATGTGTTCTTTTAGAAGGCATATAAGAGCTCAGCGCTATATAATAAAAGAATGAAGATGCAAACGCATTGAGTGGCGCTAGTTTGCACCAAGAGATTTGGTCTTATTATCTAACTCCAGATTGAAGTTGTTCTATGGGAAACTCAAGTATCAATGGTTGGGGTCGTTCAAAGTTTCACATGTTTTCAACCATAGGGATGTTGAGTTCGATAAGAGAAATGGCATAAAATTTAAAGTAAATGGCCAAAGAGTCAAACTATATCTTTCCAATGTTGAAGAAGTACAGAAAGTGGAAGCATGGACACTTGGTGAAGTCTGAGTACCCAAGTTGTCTAAGTCGTGCTGCGACACTAAATCAGGCACTACTTGGGAGGAAACCCAAGATGGAGACTGGCGCTTGGGTGACCAGGTATGTTCTTTTTGACCCTTATGTGTTGTTTTAGTTATACTTTGTTTCATTGTGGACAATGCAAATATTTTTCGAGGGGGTGTGGGCAGTCATAGGCCTCGGTGAAGTCTGTGTATGTCAGGCCCCCAAGTCCCGTTAGGGAGGACTGGCACCCGTTGCCGATAAGGCTCGGGAGAACCAACCTATATCTATGCGCTTTCTGTACATATTGTGAAGGATTTATATGTTTGACATGTCTTCAAGAAAATAAACGGTGATAACAAGCCAAAAGGAAATGCATATGACTAGGCCGTTGGGGCCACGGTGTCTAAAGTACG
>JAPFFP010000359.1:0-18153 GCA_026153255.1 Solanum medicagineum
GTATGTATATATACGTATATGTGTCGTTTGTATATTCTGGGAGCTGCTGCAGGTGAGGATAGGGCATAAAAACAGAGAAAACTCTGCCAAAATTTCGATAAATTTCTTAGACTTTGAGTTGGGGCTGTGCGATTTAATATGAGTTTAAGTGCCTAATCGGCATGAGTCATGGCTCCGGGGTTGGGTCGTGACATGCCAAGTGTGTGCCACAAATTGATATTTAGAGCATTATTAATTAGAGAAGAGAACATTTAACTTAGTCGATTAAGATATTAATATTTTAAAAGCGAATTTAGATCATTAAAAGAAACTATTAAAGATAATTATGCATGCGACAAGTTAAAAAATATAATTATCCCTATAGACATGATTTTTAAACATGTGACAAAATATTTAGCTCTTAAACACAATTTCTAAAAATTGTAAAAAAAAAAATTAAGTCCTAATAGGCATGACTTCTACTAGAAGAGGAAGTAAGCAAATAAACAAAATGCGACATGTTAAAAATATAATTATCTCTGTAGGCACGATTCCTAACATGTGACAAAATTTTTAACCCTTAAACATGATTTCTAAAAATTGTAAAAACAAAAAGAAAAGAAGTTAAGTCCTAATAAGCATGATTTCTAAAAAAATATACTTCAAAATAAATCCTATAGGCACGTTCTCTAAAAAAAAATATATAAATATATTTCTTAATAGAGTCCTAGAACATGTTTTCTAATGCAAATTGTTAATTAAACATATTTTCAAAATAAAATCCTAGGAACATAATTTTCTAAAAAAAACTTAAAACATGATTTTCTAAACAAATAAGCATGATAAGCATTATGTTTTTTTTGGATGGACAGATCCTTGAAACATGATATACAAAAAAATGATATTATTAAACAAGTTTTTTCTACAGGCCTGAAAATATTAAATATCCTAAACATGATTTCTAAAAAGAAATGCATGACAAATATGTATATGTTTAGCATAAAAAAGGTTCACAAACGCTTGGTTAATATTTTTTTTAAAACAATTCATAATTAAATTTCTAATGTGCACAAAATTCATTAAATCCTAAATTAAAGTTTGCCCAAGTTCACTTAACAAACAAAACAAGATAGAAAAAATTTAAAAATATATAAAAAACAGTTAGCACATAGTTTCCCGCCCCTTTTTACTATATCCTCGTATTTCACCGCTTTTATTGCATCAGTTTTGCAAAAAAGTAAAGATACAATGAAAACAAATATAATATAAAAAAACACTTTGGAATCCTGCTCCTCCCACCCAGGCGACTTTTCAAACCAGGCTTGAAATCCTAAGCATGTCCAACAAGAAGAAAAAAGCAGCAATATATGAGAAGGCAATAATATGATAAAAGAATCTTACCAGTTAAGTAGAGAAATAGTCAAATTTGGACAACCACCGGAGAATTTTAGATGACCAGAAAGAAAGAGTAATATAAAATTCTTTTTTGTACTCTGAGTAAGAACAGTATGCAAAGAATGAGATGAGAAATTTTTTTGTGTTTTTGTTCTAATGAGAAGTATCACTGAGTGTGTGAGAAAATGGTTGCTTTTATAGTGACCAAAGAATACAAAAAAAAGGTAATAAAATCAATCAACTTAAAGGATCATTACCATAAATAAAGTAATAAAATTTCCAAGCATGATTTTGAAAAGATCCACCCAAAATTAACTGAGTAGAAAAATAAATTACTATGAAATCCTACACTACAATAAATAATACAAATCAACACATAATAAATAAAAAAAAAATCAAAAGAACAAATAACACATTCCAAGCACTAAACAATTCATTTACAACGATTATACCATAAGTAAAAATCACAAACAAATCAAAGTCAAGATTATCCATACAAGTTACACTAAAAAAAATGTTCAACAATAATATCTATTAACCTTATACAATCTGAAAGGAAACCTAATCACATCTATCATAAAAAGTGATTCAATCACATATCATAATGCAAATCAAACGGATTGATTTACTCAACGCAGTAAATCAGTTAATCACATTAGTTTTACCATAGTTTGAGAAGAAGGAGAATATTCAGTCCATAATTTGACCGAGAAACAAATCAATCCAAACATTGGTGCGAGATTTGACAAATTTTGAGAATCACAGTGAGCACAATAAGGCATGGGGAGGAGTTAATTAAGGGAAAAGTAAATAATTACAAGTTTTCCTAATAAAGACAAATAAAACCTTCTCAATTAAGATAAGGAGAACCCCATAAACTAAGTCAGTCAAAACATAATAAAAATCAACTAATTCCCATGAAATCAAGCCAAAGTCATGTACTCACCATTTTACCATAGAGAATGAAACCAACAAATTCTACAAAGTATGATGCTCTTGGAAATAACAACCCAAACATTTGAATAATCACCACATAATTACATAATAAGAAATCAAACCAAATCGAAATTGAGCATTTTCGAGATTCATAGACTGATTGGGTCTTGACCGGTATTGTTGGTTCTTTGATGAAGTAACTTTGCTGGAGTTCGTTGCATGGGGGTTTGGTCGATTTTTAGTGGGAGAGAGGGAGAAGCGGAGCGGCATCGAGGCTGTGGTGGTTAGGCGCCGCTGGTGGGGTCATATTTCCAGCGAAAAAGGGGTCGCTTGGTCGGCTGTTGGAGGGACGAAGAGGGGAGATGTGGTCATCGGTGGTTGGCAAAGAGGAAAGGCGACGAGAGAGAGGGGTCGGTGATGAGGGAGAGAAGGAGAAAAAGGGTTTTTGCAGCCACGTTTGGGGCTGGTTTGTGGTGGAATTTAGGACAAAGATGATGGAAAGGGAGGAGAGGAGGGTGGTTGCTGACTGGTTGTTGTCGCTGGGTCACAATGGTGGCTGTGGAGGAGCAGCGACGGAGTTTTCTGGCGAGGGTGAGAGGGAGAGACAGAGGGGTCGTGAGGGGCTGTTCGCGACGGGGTCATTTGATGTGTAGATTTCTAGCGAAACAAGGGGTTTTCAACGGGGGGTTGTTCTGGCGCTGAGAGGAGATAAGTGGGTTTATGGATTCTTTGGTCGAAGGGTGAGGGAGAAGAGGGAAATGAAGGAGGGGGAGAAATCGCCGGCGATCGGCTGTCTCACTTGCCAGCAGCGGCGCCGACGAAGAAAATGGGCTCGCTGGGGGAGTTTAAGGGTCACTTTGGTGCGGGTTATGGCGAGGGAGGTGGCGCCGCTAGTGGTTGACAAAGAGGAGAGGTGAAGGGAGAGAGGCGACACCGCTGGTCATGGAGAGAGAGAAGAGCGGCGGCTCCTTTGTTTGAGAGAGAGGAGTGAACTCAATTTTAGGGTATTGGGGTCTTGAAGGATTAAAAAGTAAATAAAAAAATCAAATCAATCTATACCGTTAGATTGGATAGAATGGACAACTGTGATGGATTCTTGAGGGAAGGGGTTGGACTGGGTCAAACATGGGTCATCCGGATTTAATTTAATTGAAATCGAATTGCGCATTTAAAATTAAGCCACAAATTGACCCAATTAGGCTAGAATTGAGAAGATTTGTAAAGAATGGGGTTAGAATTGAAATACTTTTCAAAGAAATTGACTAGAATTGAAATAATTTGATAGCAAAGGCTACGTTGAACAAATTAGGGCAAAATTGAATAAGATGTCATCTAATTAATTATGATATGTACACAAATAATATTTTAAAAAATAATAATCTTTACGTAACGAAATCAAAATACGTAATATATAATAATTGTATAAAAAATATGAAATACAATTTTTGAAATTAAAAATATTAATAAAATAAATTAGTAAACGTTATATTTAAACAACAACAAACAAACAACAACAACATACCCAGTGATATCCCACAAGTGGGGTCTGAGGACGGTACATTGTATGCAGACCTTGCCGCTACCTCATGAAAGTAGAGAGGCTGTTTCCTAAAACCTTCAGCTCAAAACTCAAACGTTATATTTAAACATGACACTAAAATAATACTAAGTGAAAAAAATAATGAAAGTAAATAATATCAATAACAATTATTATTACAATTAATAATAATAATAATAATAATAATAATAATAATAATAATAATAATAAATAAGTAAATAGATAATATATTTTTTTAAAAAAATATAACAAAAATATATTAAAAATACGTGATTGTTGGACAAAACTTGAAAATAAATTTATTTATTTTAAATAGCTTTAAGATACATATTTAATTAAATAGCAATCCAAAAATGATTAAAGGTCGGTCAAACTTGGGCGTCAAAAATTGCCCCATCTTTGCTCGAGAATGAAGAATGAATTGTCGAGCAAAGAAAGTTGATCGAGTAGGCAATTTTTTCCGACCGGTGAAATAATATCAGAAGGACTAGATGGAACAAATGAGGTTGTCAGAAATATTACGGCCGAGACTTTGGTATCAAGTCGCCTACATATCTCAGGTTATATGAGAATCAGGCCGTGTGTAGTTCTGGACTTAGGAACGGTTGAAGTCCCTAAAAATGAGAATAACTGTGTGGAATTGGAATAGGAACGATAGTAGCTTGAATGGAAAGACCAAGGTATATAAAATGATTCGTGTTTTGATGGGAAAAAAATGTGGACAAGGAGATAGTAGAGACGGTGTAAAAGAAAGGCAAAGATTCATCGTAACGGAAGGTATATCTTTAAAGCGAATGATGGAATGTATCGAAGTCCATGAATTCTGTAATTTGTAACTAAGAAAACACTAGATAGAATAATTAGAGCGCATACATTGAATGATGAAATAATTCACAAATATGGTGCAAGTTCCCATTTAGACTATGAAATTTGCCATAAGACGATAAGGATGACGTCTAAGGCCGTGCAAATCGTAAATTATATCCTCAGGTCATGAAATGATGTCCGTAGGAAAGATGATACCTTTGGACGATGACACCTTCTGATCATGATGGACACAAATTGAATCCCTAGGCCATGAGATGATGTCTGCAAGCTATGAGGGATGATGCCTGTGGACTATGACGCCTTAAGGGCATGATAACAAGAAATTAAATCCCTAGGCCATGAAAGTGATGCCTTTGGACTATGACGCCTTAGGGATATAATATGTCATGTATCCTTTCGGGCAAATATCATAAAAAAATGCAATTTTTCGGGCATTTGTACGAAATGTTTTGGGCCAATATTGAAAAATGTAATTTCGAGCACATGCAATACATAATGCAAATATTAGGCACATGCAAATTTCTCGGGCAATATGCAATGCGAATATCGAGCACATGCAAATTTTTTGGGCAATATTCAATGCAAATTTCTCGGGCAAATGCAATATCTCGGGCAATATACAATCGAGCACATGCAAATTTCTTGGGTAATATGCAATGCAAATATTAGGTGCATGCAAATTTCGTTTGGAGAAAATATCGGGTGCATGCAAGTTGTGAAAGGCCAAGGTGAGTTAGTGACATGAAGTTCGTTGGGAGGAACTCGGATCATGTTTTCATGGGTCTGGCATTGGTGGCATTTCTGAACATAATGATTGCAGTCTGTTTCCATGGTCAACAAAAAATAACCTGACCTGAGGATCTTCTTTGCAAGGGTGAAGCCGTTCATGTGAGGACCACATGTTCCTGCATGAATCTCTTCTACTAGTCTGGACGCCTCTCTAGCTCCAATGCACCCCAGCAAACCCAAATTGGGAGTTCTCCTGTATAGGATTTCTCCATTTAAGAAGAATTGGTTTGCTAGCCTCCTAATTATGCGCTTTTGTACTTTTGTCACATTCTCTGGGTAACTTCTATTCTTCAAGTATCCCTAGATATCATCTTACCATGGCTTCTCATCTGGTTCTTCCTCCACATGAAAGCAATATGCAGGCTGCTCATATATATGAATGCGAATGGGATCAATGTAATTCTGATTAAGATGCTGAATCATGGAAGCTACGTGGCCAAAGCATCTGCAAACTCATTCTGGATTTATGGGATGTGCTTGAATTCCACTTTAGTGAACCTTTTGCAAAGCTTTTGTACACAATCCAAATATGGTAGAAGCTTTTGATTTCTTGCCGCCCATTCACCTTGTACCTGGCGGATCAACAAACCTGAGTCCCCTATTACCTAAATCTCTTGGACGTCCAAATCGATGGCTAATCGAAGACCCAAAGGCCTCATACTCAGCCATGTTGTTGGAGCAGTGGAATCTGAGTTTTACTAATTCCAGCTAGTGTTGACCTGTTGGTGAAACCAAAACAACTCCGATGCCTGACCCGTTGAGATTCTTGGCTCCGTCAAAGAACATCTTCCATCCATTGTATTCTTCAAAGATGGCTTCTCCTACGAAGGCCACTTCTTCATCATGAAAGTAAGTCTTCATAGGGTTGTATTCTTCATCTATAGGATTTTCCACCAGATGATCGGCTAATGCTTGTGTCTTCACCTCTTTTTGTGTGACATAGACTATGTCGAATCCACTCAACAATATCAGTCACTTTGCCAATTTTCTTGTGGGCATGTATTTTTGAAAAATGTACTTCAAAGGATCCATTCTTGAGATCAAATATGTCATATGTGCTGAGAGATAGTGTCGCAACTTCTGGGCCACCCAAGTCAAAGCACAACACGTGCGTTCGAGCAAAGAGTATCGAGACTCATGACGTAAACTTCTTACTCATTTAGTAGATTGCCTGCTCTTTTGTTCCTGTTTTATCATGTTGTCCCAAAACGCACCCAAAAGCATTGTCCATAACCGACAGGTATAGTAGCAAATGCCTACCAGACTCCAGAGGGACCAGCACCAGAGGATTAGACAAATAGTCTTTGATCTTGTCAAATGCCTCTTGACATTCTAGGGTACATTTAATAGCAACGTCTTTTTTCAACAACTTGAGGATTGGCTCATAGATGACGGTGGACTGGGCGATGAAACGACTGATCTAGTTGAGTCTGCCTAAGAAACTCATCACTTCTTTCTTGCTCTTCGGAGGAGGGAGATCGTAAATGACCTTGATTTTTGTTGGATCAAGTTTTATGGCTCAACGACTGACAATAAAACCAAACAGCTTCCCCGCAAGAACCCCAAAAGCACACTTTGCTAGATCCAACTTCAGGTTGCATCTTCGCAGCGTGTCAAAGAAATTTTGAAGATCAACCAATGGTCACATCCATTCTTTGATTTGATGATGACGTCATCCATGTAGACCTCAATCTCTTTATGGATCATGTCATGGACTAAAATGGTCATGGCTCTCATGTAGGTATCCCCAGCATTTTTCAGTCCAAACGGCATCACCTTGTAATTATAAACACCCCAAGGTGTAATGAAGGTTGTTTTCTCAGCGTCATGCTCATGCATCTTGATCAAATGGTAGCCAGCAAAGTAGTCCACAAATGATTGTGTTTCATGCTTAGCACAGTTGTCTATCAGAATGTGTATGTTTGGGAGTGGGAAATCATCTTTGGGACTAGCCTTATTGAGGTCTTGATAATCCATGCAGACTCTAACTTTACCATCCTTCTTGGGTACGGGCACAATGTTGGCGAGCCAAGTTGGATATTCGGTTACTTGAAGAATTCCAGAGTCCAACTGCTTTGATACTTCTTCCTTGATCTTCAAACTTAGATCTAGCTTGTATTTTCGAAGCTTCTGTTTCACCGGTGGGCAGGATGGGTCGGTAGGCAATCGATGGGCTACTATTGAAGTGCTCAACCCTGTCATATCTGCATAAGACCAGGCAAAGACATCCTTGATCTTTTTTAGGAATTGGATGTAGCCTTCTTTCTCTTCCCTGGACATATGAACGCTGATTCGTGTCTCTCGCATCCACCCGTTCCTGCAAGGTTTCTGGGATTAATGATCGCAGCCTGGCGATGCGCCAGGTGGCAATAATCAAAATAAATGAGGGTAAGGCAAGAACGAAAATGAGCTCTATTAAGTAGTTCAATGCTTGATCTACTATTGTTACCATTTCAGAATTGCCTAGATTTACCACTTCTGTTTCTTCAAGATTTGCTTTAGGCTTTCCCTTAAATTCCTCAATCTTTCTGGAAACTTCTTCGTATTCTTCTTTTTTTATCCATTGCCTCTATTTCAGTTATGTTATGTTGTGCAGTCTCATTATGTGCCACAGTCTCAGATTCAACATTATAAAATGTAATTTTTCTGAAAGAAACAAAATAGTAAAATAAAATAATATCAACAATAAATAAAATAGAGACTTTATTATTTCGAAAGGCATTGCTAAACTTCGAGTTTACTAATTTGCAAAACATTAAAATGAAATAAGAAAGTCTTTATTTTTTGAAAACATAAAGGACAATGAGAAAGTCTTTATTTTGAAAAGTATAAAAGAAAAGTGATGAATTCCCATTGCTACCAAAGTGCTCGACGTAGTCTGAATGGGGTGGTGGTCCAGTTGTTGATGATGGTCTCTGCGGCCTTTTTCTGCATTGGGGCTTTCTCCTCCTCCTCCTCGATGATTATGACATTGCAACTACCTTCTTCGACCTCTGACAGGGACAAACCTTGCAACCCATTCAATAAATCTTTGGTATCATCATTCATGAACCCAGCAGATTGAAAAATCTAGTGCATGGGTGGTAAGGAACTTGGTAGAGGATAATAACTCCTAGCTGGAAGTGGTTCCCAATCAAGATATTCTTCCACAGTATAAGCATATCCCAGACCAAAAATGGTTGAATGATGTAAAGGATTTATGGGCTCAGTGATTCCTTGCAGTCTGAATCCTAGACCCTTTCCTGGCTTATACCCTGAGTTCAGCATCACGTTCATCACGTCCATTACCCTTGCCTCTTCTTCTTTCATATCTTCTTCTTTTACCGAATCTTTATTGGCCTCTGAAGAGAAGTCCTCTGTTATGAACAGGTTCCTCACACTCTCTAGAAGGTCTTTTTCTTTGTCTAGACCGCTCTTGAGAAAACCAACACATTGAAAAGTTTGACATAGTGATGTCAGAGGGTGTTGCAGGTCGAAGTCCTATTCCCCCATCCTCATAGGTACTTTTCCTTCATAACCCAAACCGAAGGTATCATTTTTGACATGTTGGGAAATTGGCTCGGGTATACCCTAAAGTCTGGCCCCTAGACCCTTGCCTGGCTCGTAACCTAACCATAGCAGCATGCTCAAAATCTTCTAGCTATACTATGGCTTTGGCTCAATATCTCCTACCAGCTCCAATAGTGTGGAACATCTCCTTGTTCATATGGCTTTGCCCTTCAATTGCATAGATGGGATACCCCTTCTCCCCGTGCACCACTACCTCTTCGTACTCCCACTCAAATTTTAGGCATTGATGGAGGGTGGATGGTACTTCTCCGTCCATGTGAATCCACGGGCGTCCGAGCAATAAATTGTAGGAAGCAAGAATGTCCATCACTTGGAATGCGATAAGGAAGGTTGCTGGACCAATAGTCATGTCCAGGGTGATGTCCCTTATAGTTTCCCTTTGGGAGCCATTGAAGGCCTTCACATTCATCCTATAGGTTTGAATTTTTGCTAGATCCACATCTAACCTTATGCTAAGTGGACAAATATTCAGTACAGAACCTGGGTCAACCAGAGCCTTAATAATTACTCTATTTTGGTACTGGGTGGTGATGTAAAGAGCTCGGTTATGGATGGTCCCTTTGGGCGGGAGCTCATCCTCATGGAATGATATCTTATATGCCTCGAACACTTGCCCAGCCATGTGAGCCATTTCTCCTTCGGTAATGTTAGATGGAACATAGGCCTAGTTCAATACTTTCATCAAGGCCTTTTGGTGAAGTTCCGAAGTCTGTAAGACGGACAAGATGGAAATTTGAGCAGGTACCTTACTCAACTGCATAGTGGCATAGTACTTTCTTCCACGCACCACTCTCCTCTACTTCTATGACAGGAGGCTTGGACTTGCTTGAGCTCCCTTGAGTCATGTGTTCTGGAGTATATATTCTTCCGAAGCGGGTTACCCCTTGGGCAACATCAACTTCTTCTACTCTTGTCTTTTCCTTCTCATAACTCCAAGGAACGACGTGAGTGTCAAAGATTGCTTGGGGAGCTCTTGTCACTATAAAAGGAGATTGGGCGCGACAACTTCTACCTCAAATGGTTGGCGCCTCTCTACTACAAAAGGAGCAATCATAACAACTAACTCATCTTGTTCTGCCAACTATATGGATCCTTCCAGATTCGCTGATTCTCCTACTTCTAGCATGTTCACCTGATGATTAGGAAGTGGGTTATTGGACATATTGGGCGCGGGTTCTTTAAGATGGATAGTCTTAGTGTCTATGAGTTTTTGGATCTTATCTCGAAGGGATCGACAAACCTCTGTGGTGTATCCTTTCATTCCAGAATGATATGCGCACACCTTGTTGAGGTCATACCATTTGGCTTGGGTATCGACAGGCAAAGCGGGAATTGGTGTGATATAATCGACTTCTTTGAGTCTTTCGTATAGTTGGGCAATAGGTTCGGCTAAGGGAGTGTAGTTTTTGGCGGTCCTTTTATCAAAGTTGGGACGGTTTCTGTAATTTGGTTGTTGAGCAGATGGTGGTAGCGGTTGAGTGGTTTGATAGTATGTTGGTTGGGTGTTACAGACAGGATATGTGGGTTGTTGGTATTGTGGAGGGGGAGCTTGGTAGGGAGTATATGTTGGGTAAGGAGGTTAGGGCATAGGGTAAGGTGATGTTGGCTAGTGAGACAGAGGTGGGGTTGGAACTTGTGGTTTAATGGGGCTTTTGTGCGCCAGCATGACCGCACCCACTTCCTTTTTCTTACGGTTTTCCAGCAAGTTTCCAGATTGTAACACTTTGTTGGTGGCTTGTTGAGCCTCCAAATTGATGATGGCACCATTTTTTATACCTTCCTCGATTCTCTCTCCCAGTCTGATGATGTTCGCAAAACTTTTTTCTGCAACAAGCATCAAACTGTCATAACACTGGGGTTCTTGTGCATGAATGAAGTAGTCTTTCATCTGAGACTCGTCCATGGGAGGCCTGGGCCTGGAAGACTCAAACCTCTATCTAACAACATAATCTCTGAATGTCTCACCCAGCTTCTTTTTTAGATTCTAGATGTAGGACCAATCGGGCACATTCCCCATGTTGAAACTGAATCGATCCATGAAGTCGGAAGCCATATCTGCCTCACTTGACCATTTGCGATTGTCTTGGTCAATATACCATGTCAGGGCTTACCCCGTAAGACTCCTTATAAACAACTTCATCCTGATCCTTTTATCTCTTTTGACCTCAGCAAGCTTATCACAATACATGCGCAGTTGGGCTTTGGGATCTCCAGTACCATTGAATAACTCGAACTTAGGGGGTTTGTACCCCTTGGGCAACTCCACATCAGGATGTAAACATAAGTTCTCATAGTTCAACCCAACTATCCTTTTACTTGTTTCGACTTGCTGCAAGCGATTAGTGAAGCTATCCAATTTCTCGGTGATGGACTTGATCATAATATCCTTTTGGGAGGATTCTGATTCATGGTAGTCGTGGGCATACAGAGTTGTTTCGACATATATAGGATTTTGGTTGTAGTTTCCAGGAGCATGAATATATGAGGTGTTGATGGTAGGCTTGGGAGGTATGATTGGGATGTGACCAGTATTTTGTGGGTATAATGTTGGCTCAGAAGGGCCTGCATGGTATGGATTTTATGAGTGATGGGTGGGAAGTTGAACATTTGTGGGTGGAAAATTGGTGGAGTTTGGTTGATTTTGGGAAGTGGATCGCACAAGTGGGGTGTGGCTTGGGTAGTAGTGACATGTTCTTTCATGTTATCCCCAAAAGGGGTGCCGAGTGAAATTGATAGCTTAGCCAGGTTTCATATGCTGGCCATTTCTTCTTCAAGCTCCAGAATCTTTCGCTCCAATCTTAAAATCAAGTCGGTAGAGTGAGCCCCTCTATCAGAGTTTTCGTTGTTGCTGTTGTCGTCAGCCATCTTATCTTTCTTCTTATTATTCAGAGGAGGAGGAGGAGCCCCTTTTGATCTGGTATAATAGGCCAGAATGTACGAACAAATCAACCTTAGGGAAGAGGTAAACAAAACAACCAAAAACCAAGTCAGAGAGTTAAAATAAGAACACAATTTTTTTTTATAATCGCCCTAACATGCAAGGGACCTCGTTGAGCCAGAGGTAGGCCTAATACGACAAGCAAGTGATTTGGGATAATTTATTCAAGCCATAATTTGTGAATTGGAGTTTAGAGTTAGTAAAAGAAATAACTGATAAGACTATTTTTATTATAAAATCCAACTAATACATCATGAGACAATAAAACAAACTTGCTTGAAATAAAAATATGAGGGGAAAAGGATGACATGGGAAAATGACTAGAATAAAACTAAAGTCTTCAAATGTGGAGCTCTGCATATGTAGGGACGATTTGATGTCTCATCTCTGGGGTGATGCCATAATCCCTATTAAGTAGATTGCGAGCCCAGACTTTCTCCTCCAAGTCTTCAAACCCAGGACGTCCACCATGATCGAGGTCTACTCTTTCAGCATCTTCTAGGATCCAGACATAGTAATCAAGAGTGAAATAAGGGAGAGGCTCTCGAACTTGGATATTGATAACCCTCTCCCATCTTTCGATTATGTCTTGAACCTGTGAAATTCCCTCTCCAAAGTCAGACTCAGCTAGGATCATATTAGAGCGTATTGGAATCATTTGGATTAGCCTAAACTGACGAAGAACTCGTAGAGGGGCATATGGTTGGACCCCTTTCAAACCAATGAGTTTGATGTAATAAAGATCATCACTCTCACCTAGGCATGTTGGATGTACAACCAATTATATTTCCATTGAATTTGATGCCTAGAGAGTTCCCTCATAAAAAAAATACCATTCTCTGGTTTCCCGTGGAGCATTAAATATGGACATTCTTCTTACGTGAGTGTGAATCTTGTTCCCCAATCCATCTAGGGCGTAAAATATGGCTGGTCATTTATTGAAGTGGTCGATTGCCCATATTTGTAATAACAAATTGCACCCATTGAAGAACCTTTTGCCCCTAGCACATCTGGACAACACCGTCATCATTTCAGCCACTATCATTGGAACTAGAGTTACATTAGCATGATCTATATCTTTAGTGAATCTTCGAACCATGGAACTCAAGGAAGTGTCTATCTTGCCTCCTTCTCTAGGGAAGACCAACTTACCCAATAGTGCGAGGGCGAAGACCTTGATGCGATATTTTTTCCATTTTTCAGTAGAGCCGGCAAATTCTTCGTTGAAGTTCCTGTGACCATCCTTGTGACCGAAACGAGAGTATAAGAAATCCAAAGAGATCCAACCAAAGTCGAGAGAGAGACCAAACTTGGATTGTATCTCAATCCTAGGGAATTAAGAAACTTCTTCACCGATATCTTGTGAGGAATGATCATCCGACGCCTATGGTAGCTTAGTTCGGTGAACCCACCAATTTCCTCTATGGTGGGGGTCATCTCAAAATCCTTGAATTTGAAGACTGTTCTTACAGGGTCCCAGAATCTTAACAAGTTGATCAAGTCCCTCTTGGGGGTGAGGAAGAGCAAGGAAGTCAAACCACCTAACAACTGACAGACCTCCATAGCACGCTCTTGTTTATGAGTTACAGACACCACCATGCGAGTGTTGGCAAAATCTGTACTAGCCATAAAATCTGCACACAACAAACAAACAAAAATACTCTAAACTCCATCTTACATATTTAGGCTTGAATTAGTTTTATCGCGTTTTACATAGACACATTAGTGTGCAGATTTTGTCTATAGGGTGATTGGACCCTTTAGACTTAAATGGGGTGGCTACTAATGTAGGTTGACCCCAAGGGTCAAACTACCTAAGGCTTATGCATGCATGACCTAATATTAAGGGTGGATAAAGCTCTATCCTAAGTTTCTACAAGAGTGGGGTTAGACACAAACTAGATTTCCTATGTGAGAAGGCACGTGGTTCCACGATAGCAAAACTATCCGCTTACACCACGCTTATGCCTTCTCTCTAGACCTTGGGTATTGAAAAGAAGTTTATGAGAAGTGCAAAGGTACAACATCACAAGAAAAAGAAAAAAAAAGAGGATCCCCAGTGAGGGAAGATATGAACAGTGTGAGAGTATATTTTAAAGTAGTAACATTTAGCACATAGTTTTAAAGCAGTAATAAATATTAAAGCAAGTAAAGGGAAGGGGAGAAACAAAAAAGAAAGTAATTAAGTTAGTAAGAGAACAAAAATAATACGCAAATAAACACTTAATAACACACATTAGACACAAAACACGTAATGGTATGAGCCTAGAATCCCCAGCAGAGTCGTCATTCTGTCACGCCCCATTTATTCTCGCGAAAAGACTGGAACCTGAACGATGTTGTGGCAACGACTCTTTTGGGATTTTGAAAGAAAAAAGAAGAGTCTCCACCTAATGATTGGGTGCATTAAAACATTATTTCTTAACCTATTATTAAGTTTAAGCCTAAGGTCACCAGAAATTGGGTAAGAGCTCAAATTACCTCGAGAGGAAGGTGTTAGGCACCCCTCTCGACGCCGTTGGTCATGGAGAGAGAGAGGCGCGGTGCTCCTTTGTTAGAGAGAGAAAAGTGAACTCAATTTTAGGGTATTGGGATCTTGAAGGATTAAAAATGAAATTAAAAAATTAAATTAATCTATACCGTTAGATTGTATAGAATGGACAACTGTAATAGATTCTTGAGGGAACGGGTTGGACCGGGTCAAATATGGGTCATCCGGATTTAATTTAATTGAAATCGAACTGGGCCAAAAATTAAGCCACAAATTGATTAGAATTGAAAAGATTTGTAAAGAGTGAGGTTAGAATTGAAATAATTTTCAAAAGAATTGACTAGAAATGAAATAATTTGATAGAAAAAATCTACGAATTGAACAAATTAGGGAAAAATTGAATAGAATGCCATCTAATTAATTATGATATGTACAAAAATAATATTTTAAAAAATAATAATCTTTACGTAACGAAATCAAAATGTGTAATGTATAATAAATTGTATAAAAATATGAAATACTATTTTTAAAATTAAAAATATTAATAAAATAAATTGGTAAACGTTATATTTAAATATGTCACTAAAATAATACTAAGTAAAAAAAATAATGAAAGTAAATAATATCAATAACAAATATTATTACAATCAATAATAATAATATACTAATAATAACAATAATAAATAAGTAAACAAATAATATTTTTTTAAAAAAAATATAACAAAAATATATTAAAAATACGTGACTGTTGGACAAAAATTGAAAATATATTTATTTATTTTAAATAGCTTTAAAATACATATTTTATTAAATAGCAATCCAAAAATGATTAGATGTCGGTCAAAATTGGATGTCAACAGCTAGTTGATGTAATAGCTGCACAGATAGGTGTTGATACCTGTATATATGAGTCAGAAATTGAGTATATCATTAGTCAAAGGTGTCTACTAATATGTATACACAATGATATAGGGTTCACGTGTACTTGCATAAAAAAAAGGTGTTTGCTGATTTTTTTGTAAAATATCCTTCAAGCATTACATTGAATAGTCGTGAAGTGGATACTATGGAGTGTGGTATAATTGTAGAATGGCCTGAGAATTTAGTTGGACCAACAACAAATCTACCAAATTTGTACCCCACTAGTGTAGTTCGGTTGATTGGAATGAATACAATTGAAGATGTTGATGCATTTGGCTAATGAAAAAAATCTGATATAATCTTAGATTCATCAAATTTGTCCATTAAACTGAAGCAAGTGTATCAAAATAAAAAAATATTTGTTGAGGTGATGAGACATTATGTAATGGTTCACAAATTTTGATTTACTGTAGAGCGGTCTAGTTCTTCCTGGTAATATCTTAATTATTTTTATACTCTTTTATGTATATTACTTATAATATATGTGTATTAATTCAGATAATGTTGAACAGTTATTACTTGATGTGTCCTTCCCAAAATTGTTCATGGATAATGAATGCTTCAAGAGTAAATCAATCAGGGCTTTTCAAGATACGAAAATTTTATGGTAATCACACATGTTTCGTAAGGGATAGGATTTATACAAGACGACAAGGGATTATGGATGTGATGACTGTTATTGTTCTTGATAAATTTACGGATCCAAAAACAATTTATACTCTCAAAGATATTGTCGCAGATACGTTGAAGATGCTGTTGATACCTATTTTGCCCGATCTATACCCATTTTAGATTGTCATTTCGTTGAAATAGGTATTTTCGATACTTTTTAAATAAATGCATTTATTTTAAAATTTTATCCAATAATTACATATTTTTTACTTTTTAACTTTGAATATTTGTTCATTATATTTTAAAAATTATTTTACTTATTATTATTTACTTTAGGCAGAATGACCTAATTTGCTCTTACTTGGTCCTGTTTGTCACGTAGACCCTTATACTCAGGATTTTGCCAATTAAACTCTTGTACCCACTAGAATGAGCTTCTGTACCCTTAAACTCGATTAAAATGAGATTTTTAAACCCCTTGTACCATGCGTGTAGCTCACTCTCCCTCACAAAAATGATATGTCATTTCCACGTCATATATTTTAATGCCATGTCATAATATCTCTATAACTATTTTTAATTATTAATAAAAAATATTAAATAAATGATAAAAAAATACATTTTCTATTTTAAGAAAATAAAATAAAATTATTTTTCTCTTACCTTTCCTCCTCCTCCACCTCTCCCAACCTACAATCACCATCTCCACCAACCTACAATCACTATCTCCATACTTACTCTCAAATTGAAGACCAAATTCATGTCAAACAGGTGAAATTCTTACTTATTTGTTTTGAATTTTACACTATAAGTTCAATATTACAAACCCAACAAATTTCCACTGCATATTTAATTTAGTTTCATAAATTCACAAAACCCATTTACTATTCTCAAAGCTTTTATCAAACTTATTAATAGAGATTGTCAATGCCCACTATTATCCTTCACATTAACTCATATAAAGTTTCAAAAATACTCATGAAATTTGGGATGGGAATGTGCAGGAAAAAGACATTGTGATTGGATAGTGCTATTCTCAAAAGAGCATACACTCACATTTCTTCACAAAATATGCTTTCACTTCTGATTTTTGGATGATTATTTTGTATTTCTAGTGCTCTATTCTTTTATTTGCTTCTATTTCCTAAGCATACTAAGCACTATTAAACATTTTCCTTTGTTGAAGAATATTTTGATGTTAAAAAAAGTTATAGATCTACCACTTTATAAAATATAGCATAATTTTATTTGCAATTTGGAGAGAAAGAAAGTGGGAAGAAAAAAGAGAAGAAAAAATGGAGATGAAAAGGAAGAAAGAGAAAGAAATTGGGGGCGGGGGCGGGTGGAGATGGAAATAGAGGGTAGTTGGGAAGAAGAAGAAGAAATGAATTATATTTCATTTTTAATTATTGTCTGGTACTTTTTTTATTTTTTCTTTGTCAAATATAGGCATTTCACGCGCTTTTTTTAGTAGAATCACGCTCCTTTGCCAAGTCACAACTAAGCTGCCACATAGACTTGGTCAATGATGAGAGGAATTTAAATGGTTGGTTTTAGTGGGTACAAGGGTTCAGTTAGCAAAATCCTGAGTACAAGGGTCTATGTGAAAAACGAGACCAAGTGTAAGGGCAAATTAGGTCATTTCGCCATTACTTTATTATAACATGATTATTTTGTTAGATAATAGTAGTAGTAATATTTTAATAGTATTTACTATTGTTACTTCCATTATTATTTTCTTTACTTAGTGTTATTATTTAGTGCCATATTTTAAATATAATTTTCATCATTTTATTTTATCAATTTCTTAATTAAATATAATAACTTTCATAACAATTTTAGCATATGTTATGTATATTCGTTAAATAAAGATTATCATTTAAAATATTGTGTTTATTAATTGGATGACAATCTATTCAATTTCACCCCAATTTATTTAATTTGTAACCTTTTCTATCCCCTTTATTTCAATTTTTGTCAATTGTTTTTACAATTTATTTCAATTCTAGTCAATTTTTTCACAATTTCTTTTAATTTTAGCCTAAGTTGGATCAGTGTGTCTGTCACAGCCCCACCGAGGGCCGTGACTAGTGCCCGATAGGGACACCTACCCATGCATATACATGAACATCCCAT
>JAPFFP010000399.1:0-18146 GCA_026153255.1 Solanum medicagineum
TAACGGGTGCCGGTCCGCCCTACGGGAACTTGGGGTGTGACAGAATGCAAAGCCCAGAGACACTCCAATGGGAACAATGCAAAGCTGGATCTGCATGAACATGGTCCCTCAGTAAATCAGGCCATGCATAGAGGCATTATTGGGTCACTATTGTGTCTTATAGAAAGTCATCTTGATATTGTTTTTAGTATGGGAATGTGTGCAAGGTTCCAGTCCAATCCTAAGGAATCACACTTGGATGCTGCTAAAATGATCTTGAGATATCCGAAGAGGACATGGGACCTAGTCCTATACTATCCTGTGGGTGACTCATTTGAATTATTAGGATATGTCTGATTATGCAGGGTATCAGATAGACAGGAAAAGTACATCTAGAATGGCTCAATTCTTTGGATCTTGCTTGGTGTCCTGGGGTACCAAAAAGCAAAATTTAGTTGCTCTTTCAATAGCAGAAGCAGAATATGTGGCAGCTACATCTTGTTGTGCATAACTACTTTGGATACGACAACAATTGAAGGACTTTGGAGTGATTATCAACTCATTACCTCTTTTATGTGACAATACAAGTGCTCTCAACATGGCCAAAAATCCTGTCCATCACAAGAGGACCAAGCATATTGATATGAGACATCCATTTTTAAGGGATAATATTGAGAAGGGGAACATATGCATGCAGTTTTGCAAAATTGAAGATCAAATTGTTGATATATTTACAAAACCTCTGAGTAAGGATGTTTTTAAAGGAATAGATTGAAACTTAGTTTGATGAAAATTGCAAGTTAACCATGTTTTTCACTCAACCCCTCATTTTGACTATGACTTGGTGGACAGGTATTCTTTATGAATGATGTACATAATTGTGTTAAACCAAACTTTTGTGCCTATTATAGGTATATTTACACAAAAATTCTGCTAAGAAGGAAAGAAGCTACAAGATGATCAAAACAGTTTCATACAGATGGGACCTGGTCCCTATCTACGGTTAGCATTCTTTTCATATGTTGTTATGAATTTACTTAAAATTAATACTTATGCCACATGTCAAATCCCCCTTTTCTAAACGTTGTCAAGTTGTTTCTTTTCAAAAGGACACATCTCTCAAAAAGGACCTGACACACCTCTTCATCTCCATAAATTTTCTTCCTTTTTTGTTCCTTTCTCTCCCATTTTCAAAATTTGACTTTTTTTCTTTCTTTCTCTCAAATAACTCTTGATCTTCCTTGTAACTATCTTCTCTCCAAGGAAATAAAAATGGCTGAATCCAAACCATCTTCTCCAAACAACAATGAAGAAATTTTAAACTTTTCTATCTCAATGAAAACACCACCTACGGGAGTCTCCATCCAATGCTCCTCAATCCCAAAAGGCTTCTTCAACCTCTGAGCAAGTTCTTGTCCATTCTCAAATTTCCGACTTAGTAGGTCCTAGTTCTCAAGTAAGAAATTTTCTATCCCTTAATCTTAACTCTCCCCAGTTGTCTTACCCATCATCCCCTGTTGAATTAGAAATGCCTAATGTTGTTAACACACTAGGAAATCAACTAGGTCACTCTTTACCAGGACTATCTGAAAACCTCTTTGAAGGTGATCTTCCTATGGGTAAAAGTACAGAGTCTAATATCTTGGCTGATAGTGAGGAACTGGTTATCCAAAGTTTGACTCAAATGAAGAATACCGAAATAGATGTCTTTGGGTTTGATAGTGAAATAAGGACTGTCTGAAGTTGAGAGAAATGTACTTATGATTGAGGAAACAAATGTAGAGGGTGAAAAAAATGTGGTTGAAGAAACAAGTATAGGGGCCGAAAATATTGGTGAGGATATAATGAGGGAAGAACCAGTGAAGGGTTCACAAACTAAAGTACAGAATTAGATGAGGATGATGTTCCATTAGAGGGTGATGTTGGTGAGGATGATGTACCATTGGCACAAATGATAGGAAGTTCTAAAAAGGGTAACAAAGGGTGAGTAAGGCAGTCAAGGAACCTTGTTATGGATAGAGAGTAACTAGGGGATCTGTCCAAAAATTGATGAATCATGCTATGAAGTCTAACAAGTCTCAAACTGCGCGAAATAGGAGAAAAAGGAGAAGGGTAGAACCTGACATACCTATTCATGTAGTTGATTCCTTTGTAGAAGAAGAAGGAAGTGGAAACAAAGACGAAGAAAAGAAAAGGAAGAAAATTGAGTTAGAAAGGAAAAAAGATAAACTGAAAACTAAATCCAAAGCAAATAGACAACCTGAACCCTCAGGTTCTGAGTTGGACATGTCTGAAGATGATGAAGAAGATGAGGTACCTGGTCCTAAGGTTGAGAAAGAGATGATAAAAGAAAAGAGATTAGAAGTGATGAAAACTCAAAAGGTGTTGACTGGGAAGGTAAGTGATACAGTATATGAGGGAAATCCTAGGTTGAGAGAGTTGGTTGATGACTTAGAGATTCAAAGATGGAGTCATCTTTTCTCATTTCCAATCCCTATGTTATATGAGAAGGATGTCAGATATTTCTATTACAACATGGAGATTACATAGGATGGAAGTATAAATTCTCTAGTCAATGGGGAGTTAATTCATCTAAATAAGGAAATCCTTGGAAATTATCTGAGGGTATCAACATAGGGGATCAAGTCTGTGGCTGGAAAACAGGCTACTCACAGCTTTGTTAATGAAATTTCAAAGATACTTGCTTCCAACAAAACTAGTGTATCTAAGAAATTTTTGAAGAGAGTGTACCAAGTGTATTTTGAGTTTATCAATAAGAATTTGCTACCAACAACAGAAAAGAGAAGTGTAGCCACTGCAGCAAACTTGTTTATTATTGAGTCCTTATCTAAGATGGAGGAAATAAGCCTACCAGCCATCATGATTGAACATATGATCAAAATTAAAAAAATCAGGGATGGCAGACACGGAGTGGCTTATGGATATCTACTTCAAAAAGTATTTTAAGGAACATGGTGTAAGATTGGAAAAAGGTATTAAGGGAACTATGAAGAAGGTAATGTCACTCAATACATTGATTGAGTGTGAGTGCATTGAAGCAAGAATGGGAAAGAAAGGAAAGTCTCAAATATTTGAACTGTTAGAGGGGCAAGAATAACTGAGGCATGAAATTGAAGAATTGACTGCACTTCTTACTTAGAAAGATGCTGAGATTGCCAAGCTAAAGGTCCAAATTGCTAAATCTTCAATAGAGGGGCCTGGTTCTGAAGAATTAGAGAGGCTCAAAAAGTAGAATGCTGAACTCTCTGCCAAAGTGGAAGACTTGACAACCAGGCTTCTGAAAAGCCATGAAGAGGTTGATGCTAGGCTTTCCCTTGTTCTTCAAACTTTTCAATATAGGCCTCCCCACATTCCCTAGTTCGTGTCTTCCAAATCTCCTTTTGTGGTACTAATTTTTGTTAAGCTTAATTCAGTTGTAAAATGATGTTAACTCTTAATGCTGGTTTTATCTATCTATAATCTACTTTCTTTTCTGTTGAATTTTGTTATTGTGCCATGAGTTTATGACTTTATGTTACTGTTTTATACTTGGTTTACTGCCCTCCTTTTTAATGATGTCAAAAGGGGAAATACATTTAGAGGGAATTGATTAACATTGTTGCATACATGAGAAGGAACTAATTAACATTGTTGCTTGTTATTGTTAATTTAAGTTTGTGAAGGGTTGCTGCTGTTAAGTTTGTAAGTAGTTTGTAAAAGGTTGTTGTTGTTGCTACTTGAACTAAAGGGTTGTTGTTGTTAAGTTTGTAAGGGTTGCTGCTTGAACTAGTTGTGTGTTATGTGTTAAAATGTGAGTTAAGTTGCTACTTGTCAGTTGCATACATTAAGGGGGAATTATTATTTTTTTAAGGTGCAAAAATTAAGGGGGAACTGGTACGGGTTTGTTATCTGCACTTTATGTACTTTGTTTACTGCCTAAATGTTCAATTGTTTGTCATCATCAAAAAAGGAGAATTTGTTGGACTGAAGTAGTTTTGATGTATCAAACTCTAGGGAAGGACCTAGTCTATCCTAGAGTAAATAGAACATTCATGTAATATTCTATGACAACAGTTACACAAACAAAGACACCAGAAATCAGTCAGTGATACAAATAGTCTCTTTATTCCACTTATTATTATCTTGATGTTATATATTGCAAAGTGGACATGAATGATGAAAAGTAAATCCGGGAGCAAATGGAATATAGAAGCAAGTGGAATAATTTATTCAAAGCACATAGTCCCCTCATTTCACTTTTTATTATCTTGAAAATATATATTGCAAAATAGACAGACAAGATAAGCTTTACACACTCACAAAGCAAGTGCATGAAGTATTATAATGAAAAGTTGAAGACATGGTAATTATGCACAGATAAAAGGTGTATTTACCAACAAAGCAATCACACAAATTCTAGTTATAAAATCTAAAAAAAGGATGAAGATTTCCCATCCATCAAAATACTTTATTCACACTCTTAGTCTCTTGTTCTTGAATGTAAAACCAAATCCTTAATTATAAAGGATTACAAGTTATGATTTTAATTGTTTGAGATTGTTGCTCGTATTCCTAGTTTGAGTAATCTAGGAGTAGGTTGTATTGTTGCAGCTGGTGTGAGGGGAATTTCATTGTAACTTGTAAGAGGAAAGGAGAGTTGTGGATCTTTCCTTAAGATTGTAAGAGGTTACAATCATTTTGCTCCTCAAAGTTAACGAAATTTGGTGCTAAATCCTGTGGATCAGGTAGTGATTTTTTCTTCCCTTGAGCAAGGAAGTTTTCCACTCTAAAACTTGTGTGCTTTACTTTTTGCCTTCTGTATTAATTGTGCATGTAGGGATCTGGTCCCTAAGTACAGTTGACTGGTGCAGTTTTTCACTATTAATCATAGTTGCTTTTCCAAGAATGCCTGGTAATAAAGTTTCTATTGGATTTGTTTCCTTGAAGTTTGAAGTTGTCTATATAATATGACTCACTCAATGTTTTAAGTAGTTAAAGTAAGTGACTTGTGTATATTATAGTCCTCGCATAATTATGTTCTTAGTTCAATGTTAAACTGTTATTTCTTTGGTAAACTTTGTTTCAAGGTCACATTTCTTAATCTAATCAAGAATCAAGCCTAATGTGATTCACTATTGCCTGCCTCTGTTGAATTTTCACAGTTGCATTTGATTTCTCGCAGTAGCTTTGTATTAGCTTAGAATGCTCCATGAGTGCTTACTTTGAAGTTTTGACACTTTAAGGCTGCTATGTGTTTATCAATCTTACCATCTTACGTACTAATTACTCATATAATGCTATCCAAAACAGGCTGCATATGGGTCATCTTAATATAGTGAATAATCTAGTATTTGTTCAAGTTTTACCCCTTTTAGTCTGCTGGTCATTTTTTAAAATCTAACTTTTCTATGATTTTTGAGTGCTTTGGTGGCTAAACAGGGCTTTTCTCAACCAACTAGACTACTGTAATAAAAGGAGTGTATTATCTGTATGTTTAGGATGAGCTTACTTGAAATGCTTTAAATTTGTCTAGTCTCCACTCTCCCTTCATTTGTCACTGCTTCCTCGATTAGCTGAAGCATAGGTTCAACTTTGTTATGTTCAATTTTGGTGTTAGTCCTTGCATCAAGTGCATTTTGGGGGATAAGTTGTTTGGTATGTTATTATGTATCTCATTGGAAGTCTAGCCACTGTTTGGTTTAAATATGAAAGAAAGGATGTTTCTTTTGTTTCATGGCTAAGATTAACTTTAGTCTCAGCTTGTTCATGGATGATATATTATATGATGAATTAGTTGGATGGCTTGCTTACATTCACTAATTCTATGACTTCTCTTCTAGCATGAACTGCTTCTATACGAGTTCATCTCCGTTGCATATTTTTGAGAGTCAGATTCAACCTGTTAAAGCTTTAGGAAAGCTGGTTACAGAAACTGAAAGTCAAGAGAAGGTTCACATACACTAATATACATTGTATACACAGTTATGATATACATAGGAAATTAGGTTTAGAATCCATAATCTGCAGCAGCTTTTTGGACAAAGTTGGGCTAATGGTCCAAATTTCAACAGCCATTTTTAGAATAAGGATAAGTGAAACGACCACAAAAAGTGCCCGAAAACGTGCATCGGAATGCTCGGAATTTTTACTTTAATATATCTCAAAATTCATTTGTTATTTCGAAAATCCAACTTCATATTCTTATTCATAGGATCAAAATTAGATGAAAAAGGGTCTAACCCAAATTTTAACCGTATCAAAATTCAAAATTTCCAAATGTCGATTTCCAGAGAGGTTTTCGCGTCGCGGAGGCGACGTGCCTCTGTGTTAAATTGAGACTGTTTTTTTTAGTTTGGTCCAAGACTTCTAAGTCCTGGCCCTAAGTGTTCCCAAATGTATTTTTACCTATACTTAGCGAAATTTCACCCTCATATCATCCTAAACATCTCCCAATACTCACTCAAACACTTAGCCATATTTTCACTCCCAAACTCAAGTTCCAAATCCTCATCCCAAGCTAATGTTTTCCTTCAAGGTTCTTCTATAAGCTTCAAGTCTCCATCTCCAATCTTCACCAAGTTCATCTCTAAGCTAAGGTATGTAGGTTTATTTCATGGGTTTTCTCAAATTGCATGATTTAAAGTTGATTTACAAATGAGTCTTACATATTATGAAATTCGCTGCACACTATGTTAAAGATATGTAAAGTTGTGACTGTTTTGTTATGTTTTGAGCTATAAATCATGGATCTATTATAAGATTTAAGAATGAGTTTTGATATATATTGCTTGAGGGTATTGCAAGCTGTTGATTGATTGTTTTACAATGGATTATCTTGCATGATTTCATCTCTATATTTCATGATTTTATACTAGCACTACACACCCTCCAAGTATTTGATAAAATATCCGGATGTGGTTTCTTGAGGAGTTAAAGGTCCAAAGCATGAGATATGACATGGTTGACTATATGACAATGAAATGAGCTTATGTACATGATACACTTTATGTAAAATATTGCATTAGACCATGCTCAATCTGGGACTCTAAGAACTTGGATAACCGAGATGGGGGTTTGTACTCATCAACCAAGGAAGGGTTCGTACTTCTCCACCTAGTGATGGGGCGGCATCATCACTAACCTAGATGGTGGTTTGTGCTTATCAACTGAGGGAAGGGTTCGTACTTCTCCACCTAGGTGATGGGGCGGCATTATCACTAACTGAGGGAAGGGTTTGTACTTCTCTACCTAGGTAATGGTGCGGCATTATCACCAACTAAGGGAAGGGTTTATTCTTCTCCACCTAGGTGGTGGGGCGGCATTATCACCAAACGAGTGAAGGGTTAGTACTTCACTACCTAAGTAATGGGGCAGCATCATCACTAACCTACCAAAGGATTGTACTTTGGAAATCTAGCTTGGTCTATTCTACACATATGATATCCTATATGAGCATGAGTTACTTAAGCATGTTTTACTTATGCATTGACCATACATGTCATCTTGTTCTATTATGCCTTTTGCTTATTGTGATGCATTTGAACTATGTTTCCTATCTATTGTTACATTGCATCCTACATACTAAGTACATTCAAACGTACTAACGCATACTCTATGCCTATATGATGTCACCATGTAGAGCCTTGACTCTATTGTTCTTGATGTCTATGATATGGAAGTGCTTTCCCTTAGCCCTAGTTTCCGCACTTTATTATCTCTTGTTGCTTGATTTATTGCTTCTGCGACCAAGGATGTGTAATGATGTTCTAAGAGGTTTGCTTGGGGTCCCTTTGAGTTCCCCTTGCACCGTGTCACGTCTAGGCCCTAGGATTGAGTTGTGACAAAATTAGTATCAAAGCACTAGGTTGATAGATCATCGTAGTCCAACACACCGCGACGATTAGAGTCCTATTCATGGTTGTGAAGCGGGCCATGACTATGAATAGGAGGCTATGAGACGTTTTAGGAAATGTTTCCCTTCTTCATGTTCTAAGTCGCGCTATAAAGTTGTGGTAAGTTGTTCCCCTAATGATTGTTCTTTGCTATACTACGAAGGGCCCAAACTCCCGAAGAGCAACCTAACAATGGTGAGCTTCGAGATGCTCCACTATGCTTGCCCAAGTAGTGGACAACCATTCAATCAAGGGGCCCAAGACCCTCGTGCTACTACCCCGGATGCTACGGTAAGACACTTCATGAGGATGAATTGTTCGGTATTCTATGGGTCGAAGGTGGATGAAGATCCACAAGAGTTCGTTGATGAGGTCTACAAAATATTAAATATCATGGGTATTGGAACAAATGGAAAGGCAGAGTTGGTGGCGTACCGACTCAAAGGGGTAACCCAAATATGGTATGATCAATGGAAGGGTGAGAAGGAAATTGGTTGAAAAAACCCCAAAAAGTTCCTGAAAACGTGCCTCGGAAGTAACCTGAAACTTGTTTTCCATATATCTAAAAATCCATTTAGAATTTCAAAAATCTGACTTCTTATTCTTGTTCATGGGGTCCAAATTAGGGTGAAGAGGGTCTAACCTCAATTTTAAAGCAAAGAAATCGAATTATGAAACTTTCACTTGCTGCAATTTCTAGAGACGGTCCGCGATCTCTCCGTAATGTGAAGAGGTTGTTTTCCTGCACTGTCTTTTCCTAGTTCGCCCGATTTTTCTAATTGTTGGACCTAAGTTTTCCCAAACATATATTCACCTATACTTAACCTTATTTCACCCTCACATCACCCAAAAACATCCAATATTTCCCTAAACACTTAGACTCATTTCTAACCCTAAATTCAAGTCCCAAACTCAAGGCCAATCTCAAGGATTTCTTCAAGGATCTCACCCAAGCTTCAAATCTCCATTAAAGTATTTTTCAAGAACTTCACAAAACCTAAGGTATGTGGTGTTGAATCATTGGGTCCTTGCACCCATGGTGCCTAAACCCTCTTATACTTAATAATGCATGACTTAAAGTTGATTTTACATGTGGGTCTTGAATATTGAGAAATTTACTACACAGTGATTTTAATACATGAAAGTATGGTTGTTTAAGCATGTTTTGAGCTTCAAATATTGGATCTAACGTTGGATTAAATGAGGAGTTTTGATATAAATGTTTTGGGGGTGTTGCAAGGTGTAAATTAAAGGTTTTACCACTGACTTTCTTACATGATTTCATCTATAAATTTCATGCTCTTTTACCCCTATTACACACCCCCAAGGTGCTACGATAAAATGTTCTGTAATGGTTTCTTGAGGAAATGAAGGTCCAAAGCACGAGATATAATATGAATGATGTTATGATGATTATATGATGATGAAATGAGCTTATGAACATGATTATTCCTATATGAGGTATTGCATTAGAGCTTATGATGAATCTTAGATAAAGTGTTCCATAGACCATGCCCAACCCAAGGGAAAAGAGTTGGGTAATCGAATAGGGGTGTATACTCATTCACTAGGGTAATGGGTGCAATCATCACCAACCAGATGGGGGTTTATACTCATTCATTGGGGTGATGGGTGCGATCATCAGCAACCTAAATGAGGGGTTTATTGATGGGTGCGATCATCACCAACCTACCGAGGGGTTTGTACCTTGGAGAGCTAGCTTGGTCTCATTATTTACATATGATATTTTATATGAGCATGATACATTATCAAGCATGATAGACTTGTGCATTGATCATACATGCCATCTTGCTATAATACGCCTATTGTCTATCATCTTGCATTTTGGATTATGATGCCTATCTCTTATTGCATTGCATCCCGCATACTTAGTACATTCAAACGTACTAACACATACTCTTGCCTAGATGATATCAACATATAGGAACCAGTGATCGAGTTGATCATCCTCCTCCTCCACGTGGCTAGGTGATGTTATTCCAAGCTTGTGGGTGAGTCCTCCATTTCGAGGACTTCAGTTTATGTATTTTCTCTATTATCTATGTACTGAGACATTATCCTGTGTTATCTTTGACTATGAAGGTGAGCCCGGTTACTTTGTCTTGGCCCCCATTCTTTCTATGTTTTAGAGGTATATGTTGGACAAGGTGTGTGCTATGTATGAGCTTAACTCTTGACTTTTGACTTCGGTGTTTATGCAAGTTTCCCTTAGTCCTATCACCCTTACTTTTAATTGTATATGTCTTTTTATGCTTCCACAACCAATGACGTGCGACAATATGCTAAGAGGCTTGTTTGGGTCCCCTTCGATTCCCCATTCGCCATGTCACATCTAGGCCCTAGGCTTGGGTCGTGACAAACTTGGTATCAGAGCACTAGGTTGACAGATCATCGGATTCCAATACACCACATTGATTAGATTCATATTCATGGTTGTGAAGCACGCCATGACTATGAATAGGAGGCTATGAGGAGTTTTAGGAAATGTTTCGCTTCTTCTTGTTCTAAGTCGTGCTTTAGAATTGTGATAAGTTGCTTTCCCCCTAAAGATTGCTCTTTTCCATGCTAGATCATGCTGAATACTAGAGGAAGACGGACCCAAACTCCCGAGGAGCAACCTACCAATGGCGAGCTCCAGAATGCCCTCACTATGCTTGCCCAAGTTGTGGCCAATCAAGTCCGACAAGGGGCCCAAGCCTCTCATGCTAATACCCTGGGAGCTAAGGTAAGAGACTTCATGAGGATGAATATTCTGACTTTCCATGGGTCAAAGGTGGACAAGGATCCACAAGAGTTTATTGATGAAATCTATAAAATCTTATCGATCATGGGTGTTAGGCCAAATGAGAAGGCATAGTTTGTGGCGTACCAACTAAAGGATAGGGTCCAAGTTTGGTTTGATCAACAGAAAGGTGAGAAGGATAATGGATAGGTGGTGCTTTGGGAGGAATTCAAGCTGGCCTTCCTTAATTGGTTCTTCCGGGTTGAGCTTAAAGAAGCAAAGTTAGTTGAATTTATGAACTTGAAACAAGGTGATATGAGTGTGAAGGAGTATTCCCTCCAATTTAATCAACTCTCAAAGTATGCTCCTCACTTGATGGCCGATTATAGGTCAAGAATGAATACGTTTGTTATGGGGGTCTCCGATTTGGTAAGTGAGGAGTACCGATCCGCAATGCTTATTAGTGACTTGGACTTGTCTTGGTTGATGACATATGCTGAGCAAATGGAAGAAGGACAGTTGAGGAAGAGGAGGGTCCATGAGGCCAAGAGAGCCTACCTTGAGGGAAAGTTCCAAAGGGGTGCTAGATTTCAAGGCTCGAGGCCTCCTAATGCTACTAATAGGGGGTTTGCCAATGACTTTCCTAGACCTCAAGGTAATGTTGGTGGTGTGGCTCCCATTAATACGTGTCCTAGGTGTGGAGGGGGTCATTAGGATGTCTAAAGGGTTCCAATGCATGTTTTGATTGTGGGGAGCTTGGTCACAAGAAGGTTGATTGTCCAAGAAACCATGGCAAGGTTCGGGGTGCAAATGCGGTCCCATTGGGTAGAGGTGGTCCTCAAGGTGGTGCCCCAAGGCACAATCGCTTTTATACTCTACATGGGAGGTAAGGGGTTGTGAAGTCCCCAATGTTGTTACAAGTATGTTGAAAATTTTTTATCTTGATGTATATGCTTTGATTGATTTGGGTGTTTCCCTTTCCTTTGTTACCCCCTTTGTTACTAAAAAGTTCCATGTTGAGTCGGAGTTGTTGCATGATTCATGTGAAGTTTCTACTCCTATTGGTGCATCTACTATTGCTAGGAGGGTGTATAGAAATTGTCCGATTCACATCTTGCATAAAAACTTACCTTGTGATCTTGTTGAATTAGATATGGTTGATTTTGATGTTATTTTTGGGATGGATTGGTTGCACGCATACTATGTTTCTATTGATTGTAGAACCTGTAGGGTCAAGTTTCAATTTCCAAACGAACCTATCCTTGAGTGGGAAAGTCATGATATAATAGTGAGGGGTAGGTTCATCTCATGCATTAAAGCCTATAGGTTGATTTCTAAGGGTTGTTTGTATCATCTTGTGAGAGCCAAAGATGTGGAGTCCAAAGTCCCTTCCATTGAGTCGGTCCGGTTGTAAATGAATTTCTTGATGTCTTCCCAAATAATCTTCCCGATGTCCCTCCTGAAAGGGAGATAGATTTTGGCATGGATCTCCTTCCCAACACCCAACCTATCTCCTTTCCCCCTTACCGTATGGCCCTGATGGAGTTGAATGAGTTAAAGGAGCAATTGAAAGATTTGTTGGAGAAGGGATTTATTAGACCTAGCCAATCACCTTGGGGTGCACCGGTGTTGTCTGTAAAGAAGAAAGATGGGTCAGTTAGAGTGTGCATTGACTATCGACAACTCAATAGGGTCACTATAAAGAATAGATATCCTCTTCCAAGGATTGATGACCTATTTGACCAATTGCAAGGTACTAGATTTTTCTCTAAGATTGATCTACGATCGGGGTACCATCAAGTGAGGGTGAGGGAGTGTGATATTTCCAAAACGGCCTTCCGGACTAGATATGGGCATTACGAGTTTTTGGTGATGTCTTTTGGGTTGACTAATGCACCAACCATTTTCATGGACCTAATGAATAGGATCTTCAAACCCTACCTTGATTCCTTTGTGGTGGTCTTCATTGATGATATTTTGATTTACTCATATAGTAGGGAGGAGCATATGGGTCATTTGAGGGTTGTATTGCAAAGGTTGAGGGAGGAGAGATTGTAATCTTGGGTCATGTCGTGTCAGGGGATGGTATTAAAGTGGATCCTAAGAAAATCGATGTGATTAGAAATTGGCCTAGACCATTGACCCCGACGGATATTAGGAGCTTCTTGGGCCTTGCGGGTTATTATAGAAGGTTTGTGGATGGGTTCTCCTCCATTGCTTCCCCTATGACAAAATTGAGTCAAAAGACGGTTAAGTTTTTGTGGATCGATGATTGTGAGAGAAGCTTCCAAATATTGAAGGATAGACTTGTGTCCACTCCTATAGTTTCACTACCGGATGGGCTTGAGGGTTTTGTTGTGTATTGTGATTCATCTAGTGTTTATTTGGTTGTGTGCTAATGCAAAATGGTAAGGTCACAGCCTATGCTTCTAGGCAACTCAAAGTGCATGAAAGGAACTACCCTACCTATGATCTTGAATTTGTTGTCGTGGTGTTTGCATTAAAGATTTGGCAACATTACTTGTATGGGGTGCATGTTGATGTCTTCATCGATCATAAGAGCCTCCAACATGTCTTCACTCAAAAAGATCTCAACATAAGACAAAGAAGGTGTCTAGAACTTCTTAAAGACTATGACATGAGTGTGCATTATCATCCGAGTAAGGCAAATGTGGTGGCGGATGCGTTGAGTAGGGTGTCTATGGGTAGCCTATAAGGAGATGGCTAGGGAGGTGCATAGATCGGCTAGATTAGGGGTTAGTTTAGAAGAAGTGGGTGATGATGGTGCTGTTGTTTATGGGTCCAAATCTTCCTTGGTTTATGAGGTGATATCTTGCTTGAATTTAAGGCCTTGGTGAAAGAGGGAAAAGTAGAGGTTTTCACCAAAGTGGGAGATGGTACCCTTAGGTACCAAGGTAGGTTATGTGTGCTTTGTGTTGATGGTTTGAGGGAGAAAATTCTTAATGAGGCCTATAATTCTTCTTATTCTATTCACATCGATTCCACCAAAATGTATAGAGACTTCAGGGATGTGTATTTGTGGGGAGGCATGAAGAGGGACATTGCCAAATTCAATTCCGGTTGTCATAGTTGTCAACAAGTCAAAGCCGAACATCAAAGATTGGGTGGTCTAACCCAAGACATAGAGATTCTCACTTGAAAGTGGGAGGTGATTAATTTGGATCTTTTGGTTGGGTTGCCAAGACTAGGAAATGTTTTAATTCCATTTGGGTGGTGGTTGATAGGACGACGAAATTGGCTCACTTTTCTACTGGACCATATATGGGGCTGAAGAGTATGCAAGGTTGTACACCCATGAGATAGTGGAGGTTGTATGGGTTCCTTTGTCCATCATATCAGATCATGGTTCATAATTCACTTCACACTTTTGGAGGTCTTTTCAAAGGGGTCTTGGTACAAAAGTTCACCTGAGTACAGCCTTCCACCCTCAAACGGATGGCCAAGCCCAAAGTACCATTCAAACCCTTGATAATATGCTTAGGGAATGTATATTGGAGTTGAGGAGTAGTTGGGATGACCATCTTCCTTTGATTGAATTCGCATACAACAATAGCTATCACTATAGTATTGGTATTGCTCCTTTTAAGGCTCTTTATGGGAGACATTGTAGATAACCGGTTGGTTGGTCTGAGGTTGGAGAGGTAGCATTATTGGGATCGGATTTGGTTATGGAGGCTCTTGAGAAGGTTGGGATGATTAGGGAAAGGTTAGGAACAACCTAAAGTCGTCAAAAATTTTATGCCGATGTGAGAAGAAGAGACCTTGAATTCAAAGTGGGTGATTGGGTTTATTTGAAAGTTTCTCTAATGAAAAGTGTGGTCCTTTTTGGTAAAAAGAGGAAGTTGAGTCCAATATATATTGGTCCTTATGAGGTCTTGAAGAGGGTTGGCAAGGTAGCTTATGAATTGAAGTTGCCTAGTGAAATGAATTTGGTTCACCTGGTGCTCCATGTCTCTATGTTGAGGAAATGTATTGGTGATACTAATGCTATTGTGCCTCTTGATGTTGTGGGTGTTGTTGAGGATAAATTGACTTATGAGGAGGTTCCGGTTCAGATCTTAGATAGGCAAGTGAAGAGATTGAGGATCAAGGAGGTAGCATTTGTTAAGGTCCTTTGGAGGAACCAACAAATCGAAAGTGCTACTTGGGAGGCCAAAGCAGACATGCAAAACCGGTATCCTTATCTATCCCACTCCACTCAAGCCTAAGGTACTAATTCTAAGTTCCCTATGTGATTTCAAGTCTTATGATTCAGCCCCTATGTCATTCATATTCATTCATGTTTAAGTTGGCAAGTTATGATGATTTTACACTTAAATTGAGATTTTGAAAATGGTGTTTTAAATGTAATGTTGCGTTTGAGTTGGTGCAGCTTTATTTATGATCATTCTTGTCTTGTATGTCTCTTTTACATTTGGGGATAAATGTTCCCAAGGGGGAGATATTGAAATGACCCCAAAAAGTGCCCGAAAACGTGCGTCGGAATGCCCAGAATTTTAAATTTCATATATCTCAAAATTCATTTGTTATTACAAAAATCCGACTTCATATTCTTGCTTAGGGGATGAAAATTAGGTGAACAAGTGTCTTACCCCAATTTTAGAGCATCCGTATCAAAATTCAAAATTTCCAAAGAGGTTTTCGCGTTGTCTCCGCGACACGCCTCTGTGTTAATTAAGACTATTTTTTTTAGTTTGGTCCAAGACTTCTATGTCTTGGGCCTAAGTGTTCCCAAACATGTTTTTACCTATACTTAGCCAAATTTCACCCTCATATCATACTAAACATTTCCCAATACTCACTCAAACACTTAGCCATATTTTCACTCCCGAACTCAAGTCCCAAACCCTTATCCCAAGCTAAGGTTTTCCTTCAAGGTTCTTATTCAAGCTTCAAGTCTCCATCTCCAATCTTCACCAAGTTCATCTCTAAGTTAAGTTATGTGGGTTTCTTTCATGGGTTTCGTTCACCCATGATATCCAAGCCTTTTTTTCGATTTAAAGTTGATTTACAAATAGGTCTTGCATATTATGAAATTCATTGCACACTATGTTAAAGCAATGTAAAGCTTGACTGTTTTGCCATTTTTTGAGCTATAAATCTTGAATCTATTGTAAGATTTGAGAAGGGGTTTTGATATATATTGCTTTAGGGTGTTGCAAGGTGTTGATTGATGGTTTCACAATAGATTTTCTTACATGATTTCATCTCTACATTTCATGGTTTTACACTAGCTTTGATAAAATGTCCGGATGCGGTTTCTTGAGGAGTTGAAGGTCCAAAGCATGAGATATGATATGGTTGACTATATGATGATGAAATGAGCTTATGTACATGATATACTCTATATAAAGTGTTTCATTAGACCATACCCAATCCGGCTGTCTAACAACCTGGATAACTGAGATGGGGGTTTGTACTCATCAGCCGAGGGAAGGGTTCATACTTCTCCACTTGGTGATGGGGCGGCATCATCACTAACCTAGATGGGGGTTTTGTACTCATCAACCGAGGGAAGGACTCAAACTTCTCCACCCTAGGTGATAACGCGGCATTATCACCAACCGAGGGAAGGGTTTATACTTCTCCACCTAGGTGATAGGGTGGCATTATCAACAACCGAGTGAAGGGTTAGTACTTCACCACCTAAGTGATGGGCGGCATCATCACTAACCTACCAAAGGGTTGTACTTTGGAAATCTAGCTTGGTTTATTCTGCACATATGATATCCTATATGAGCATGAGTTACTTAAGCATGTTTGACTTATGCATTGACCATACATGTCATCTTGTTATATTATGCCTATTGCTTATTGTGATGCATTTTGACTATGTTGCCTATCTCTTTTTGCATTGCATCCTAAATACTTAGTACATTCAAACATACTACCGCACACTCTATGCCTATATGATATCACCATGTAGGAACCGGTGCCCAAGTTGACATCTTCCTCCTCCACGTGGCTAGTTCGACACTACTCAAGCTAGTTGGTGAGTCCTTCATTTCGGGGACCTTAGTCTATGTTATTCCTATTATGTTTTGAGATATTCTTTTTTATTCTCTATTTGACTATGAGGGTGAGCCCGGTTACTTTGTCTTGGCCCCCGCTCTTATCTATGTATTTGAGGTGTTTGTTGGACATATTATGTATCTATGCTAAGTGCCTTGACTCTATTGTTCTTGATGTCTATGATAAGGAAGTATTTTCCATTAGCCCAGGTTTCCCCACTTTATTATCTCTTGATGCTTGATTTATTGCGTCTACGACCAAGGATGTGTAATGATATTCTAAGAGGCTTGTTTGGGGTCCCTTCGGGTTCTCCTTGTGTCGTGTCACGTCTAGGCTTTAGGCTTGGGTCGTGACAATAAGGATAGAACTGGGCCAAAATCCCAAACTCTTAACTCTCTTCTTTTGCTTTATTTTATGAGAAAATTTAGTAAATGACAACTTAGAAGTAGGTTATTACTAATAATGATAATAGAATCTAATTTTCGAGCCATAGTAATAGAAAAGTTTCATAAACTAACAGATCAAAAAAAAAGTATAAATATATAAAATTCGGAATTAAAATTTCAAAAACAAAGATCTACACCTGAATAATGACAGCTAATAAATGATAATATTAATTGTAACACAAATTTTTATTTTTGGTTGTAGCATAATGATTGATTACACATTTTTAATTTTTGGTTGCAGCATCAACATTATTACGTCTTTTTCTGTTTCTTTTATAAATGTAAATCTTCCATATTTGAACCGATCAAAAAACTTTCATTTTTGATATGGATTTTTGGTTGATCTTGTTATTTTAATTTTTAAAATTTAAGGGATCTAAATTTTCTTTTTTTGAACTTTCTATTTTGTTCAAGATTGAAATAACATAGAATCAATTTTTTTTTCTATTTTGATTTAACATGGTGGCAAATGGGATTCTTCAGGTTTGTCAATTTTTGTTCCACGTTAGATGTCAAATTTTGTTCTATTTTTTTTAATTTGTGGCTTTTTTTAAAGATGGAACTGATAAAAAGATATTTTATTTATGATATTTAGAAAAAAAAAGAGAAAAATTTGCAGTGTTAAATGTAAAATAACATGGAATCAAATTTTTGTTCTATTTTGATTCAACATGGTAGTGAATGAGATTCTTTAGGTTTGTAAATTTTTGTTCTATGTTAGATGTCAATTTAATTCTATTTTGTGGATTTGTGGCCTTTTTTTAAGCTAAAATTGATGAAAAACATTTTATTTACGATTTTTTTTCAAAAAAAAAGTTGCAATGTTATATGTGTATATAATTTTTTTTTTTTGTATACTATAAATTTTTTAAGTGTTTTGTAAGCATATTTCTTTTAAGTGATTTGTGTGTTCTTGTATTGTGACACCCCAAATTTTTTATAAGCTAAGACTCAGCCATTCTTCATAGGATATAGGATTTTAGTTAATGATTCTTAATTGAGTATAAGTGTTAAAGTCAAATTCTTAATATGGGAATAGAATTGGAGAAGATC
>JAPFFP010000420.1:0-18146 GCA_026153255.1 Solanum medicagineum
ATGCTACACATTAGAAAAAAAATTTAATTATTTAGTAATACCGAGTTGGAGAATTATGGGGAACACAATACCCTTATTACTCTTCATACTGACTTCACACTTGTCTTAGTCTAGGATTTCTTTCGATAGTATTATAAACCACACCCCTCCTTTGGGGAGATAAGTAGGTTAATCAACTTGAACTACTTGAAATTTCTCTAAGTCTACCCTATTCCCTGTGGGATTGATCCTAACCTCGATTAGGTTATATATCTTGACAACTACTTTAACCTTCAAAAAGGAGGTGTAGCTTGAGTGACATTAAAGTTTCGGGGCCGTTGCCGAAGAATACGACTAGACTTATTTAATTTGAGTAGTTTGAGAATTAATTCTTATTTCCCTCATTTTATGTTTTTGTTGTTTTTAATTTGTTTCAGCGTGCAGGTATAGTATCAGTTTTTTTTAATAAATGATTGGATACAAAGAGATTTTTTTTAGTGAACTTTGTCACAAGCTTACTCCTATTTTTTTTTGTAAAATTTTTGTAAAAACGAAGAATTCAATTCGATTTTCTCTCCTATTTACTACGGCGACGAAGAATCAAATTATTACTATATTTATTCCTTTTTCTACTTCTTCTTCCAAGTGCAGGATAACCCCAAGGGGTTGTGGGTTTTTTTCTACCAATTAGGGCTCTCCCTTCACCACCCCTATGGGGATGGTCTACAGGGTCCATAACTACTCCTCTTACTACAGGACGCATAACTACTCCTCTTACTACAGGATGCTTACCTAGCCAACGCTTAGATCCGGCTCTACCCAGTATGGACAACACACAAAGTCGAGGCATTCCTTTGACTTGTTTGACCTAGAGATCCAAAGGACGTTGAGAAGAATGATCCAAGACAACGCAAACAACACAATTGTTGTAGCTCTGAACCAGAACCATAATGTGAATAATAATTACCCACCTCCACTTGAGGACATTGATCCATAACCACAGGATCTTAATGCCGAAGCTCATACATGGAATCAATATTGACTGAACCCTATGGCTATGGATGTCACTTGAACTATTGTGTTACCGACACTACTGGATGATAAAAGTCCATTGTTTTGAGTGATTTATTTCAAATGTTACAGAATCGCTGGTTGTTCGTGAGCCTACCAGCAGAGGATCCATATAGCCATCTACACAATGTTGCGTTTGTCTATAAGAATGTAACGGGAAACCAGAATCTGTCTATAAATGCTATTGGGCTTCATGTCTTCGCCTTGTCTCTAACAAAAGCAATTCAATGCTATGTCTATTTGAGCTCCCACAGAATTTGATCACTAGATGGGCTGAATTGCAGAAGGCCTTTTTGGAGAGGTTCTTCTCGAGATCGAAGAAGTTGAAGTTGAAAGACCAAATCAACAACTTTGAGCAACTTCTTAGTGACTCTAATCAGTACCATGCGGGAGAGGTTTATAAAATGTCTAAGGAGTGTCCTTGACTACAAGATCGTGGATGATGTCCTGGTGGAGATCTTCTATCGCACCTTGGACGAGAATAGACAAGCATGTGCTAATACTATCATGGGTGACACATTTTTAGGTCAACCATTTTTAACGGTTGCTGAGAAGCTAGAAAAGGTGGTTAAGATGAATCGTACATAAGGAACAAGGGATAGGTCGATAACCAAAAGCTCGTGTGCGGCAGTACTAGTTCGGCACAAGCTAAAATAAATGAGGAGATGATACTAGAGCTTGCCCAGATTAGTACCAACGTGGAGTTGTTGATGAAACAAAATAAAAAATGTGCGAATGCTGTTGCTCATCAGCCTTCACAAGTACCCATGTATGAGGAGCCTTATTATGAGGAGGACATTTGCTTCATCACTGATCAAATAGGGGGTTTCCGGACCAACGCCTAAAGGTCCAATCAGTACTATTGGCACCAAGGTCGGAACTATAACAAGTATGGTACCTTCAGAGACAACAATAGAGGTTACTATGACAAAAATAGGGACCAAGATAGAGATGCTGATTGGGGGCGCAATGATGGTTATAGGAATGATCCATATCTCCAGCTACATAATTAAGATTCTGGTGCTGGTAGCTCTAGAGTTGAGGAGATGTTTGATTGTCTGTTGAAGATGGCTGACACATGGGATGAGACCTTGAGAAGGATGAAGTCTGACATCTCTAATATTAATCAAAAGATCGAGTCTCATTCTGTTGCTATCAAACAGTTGGAGCAACAGTTCGGTTAAATATCAACTTAACTCAACTAATGATAGAAAAGTACATTGCCTAGCAATATAGCTCAAAATCCAAAGAATGAGAGGCAATGTATGGAAATGATTACTCGTGGTGGCAAATAGACCATTGATCCTCCAATGTCAGTTGATGATGCTGATGTTCATCAAGAGGTAGTTGAGGTCAAAGATGCAAAAACCAGAGATGATCGCGCCATAGATGGGGTAAGTGATGTTGTAGTGATACTACAAAAGTTCAAGCCTATTCCTAGACCTCCTCCTCTCTTCCCTCAATGATCAAAAAGAAGAAGGAGGAAGGTAAATTCAAGCGCTTTCTCTCCATGCTGAAACAACTCTCCGTTAACTTCCCTCTTATTGAGACATTGGATAAGATGCTTGGGTATGTAAAGTTCATGAAGGACTTGTTCACAAAGAAGCATACTATAAGTTTGGAGCTTTCCCAAGAGCTTCAACATTGCAATGCGATTTCTACGAGGTCCTTGGTGTAGAAACGAGAAGATCTCGGCGGATTCACCATATCCTGCACTATTAGAGATGTGGAGTTCGCAAGAGCATTTTGTGATCTTGGTGACAGCTTAAATCTGATGCCCCTTGCGATCTTTAAGAAGCTAGGATTAGGAGCGCATACTCAAACGAGCATGCATTGTTGATAGTTGACCGCACGGTAAAGAAGCCTTTGGGGATACTATATGATGTCCTCGTCAAAGTAGAGAAATTCATATTCCGCGTAGACTTTATGATACTTGATTGAAAAGTCTACTCCAAAGTTCTAATCATCTTAGGAAGACCCTTCTTAGTCACTAGGCAAGCACTAGCGGATATGAAAGCTGGCCAACTCAAGTTTTGATTGAATGACGAAGAAGTTGTCTTCAATATCTATCAGTCGATCCAGAGGCTAGATGACTTGAAGATGGATGTTTGGGAACTTGGTGAAGTATGAGTAACCAAGTTGTCTAAGTCGTGCCGCGACATTAAATCGGGCTCTACTTGGGAGGCAAGTCAAGATATTTTATGTAATAGTGACAATTCTGTTTTATTTTTAGCTTTTGGACTTGTGGGTATTTTAATTTATAGTATTTTGGTTGTAATTTTTGGACATTAGACTGGTTGCATATCGAGAAACAGTGTGTTCCATGAAGAATATGCAAGTTAGTGGCGGATCCAGAATTTTCGCTCAGGGGGTTCGAAAAGTAAAAATATAAACGTAAGAAAACTCCAACAAAATACAATTTTCAAAGGAAATAGTAATATATAGTCTAATAGGTACAAGAAGTTAGTTTCAATACAATAAACCTAAAATTAACAGGAATAATTACAATGAAATAAAAAGTTACCCCTTTACAATGTGTCAATCTAGATGTAGGATGATAAGTAGAGCAAATAAATTAGCCCCTTCATAATGTATCACTTTAAAACTAGGGTGCTAAGTATAAGCTCCAAAAAGAGATCATTACTAATATTTCTCAATCATATTTATAAAGCTATTCGATCATGTTTCATTGCTTGAAAAGACAAAATAATATTGTCAGTTGAAACATCATCAAACACATCTATTTTCATAAAAAAACCATATGACCGCTCAAAAACTCATCATTCATTCGGCTTCGCACCTCATTCTTAATAAATTTCATTGCCGAAAACGCTCTTTCAACTGATGTAGTGGCAACTAGTAGAAGCAAAACAAATTTCACCAAACGAAATACAAGAGGATAACGTGAATGCTCTTTTGTCTTAACCAACCTTTTTGAAAGATCGTAAATCCCATTTAAATCGGAGAACTTTTTATCTATATCGCAAACATCAATAATGTAATTTTCAAGTTGATTCTCAAGTTCACACATACCAAGTTCATCAAAATCATCCGGATGTAATTGAGCCATTCTCATTATTTTTTGGATGTCGAAACTTGAAAATGAGTCTAGCGGATTCAAACAAGCAACTCCATAAAGCAACTCGGTTGTCACCTCATCAAATCGATCATCAAGTTCTTGTAATTGCTAATCAATTATTTTATAAAGTACCTCAACACGATAATGATGAAAGATAGTATAATCAACAACTTTTCACCGTGATCTTCCAAAGTTAACATACGACTCATCAAAATTAGGCACCACAATATTATGCTTGGTACAAAATACAGACACCTCGGCAACAAACAAATCCCATCTTTTATTTTCCCTCAAGTCTTGTAGCCTTCTCTTAGATACTTTAACAAGTAGCATGTCATTTGCAATGTCTTGCTCTTTTTTTTTTGTAAAAAAAATATACTAAGATTATTTGTAGTTCCTAAAATTTCTTTCATTAAAAGTAATATGAATGCAACCTCAGATGTTTGAGCAATTCTGATATATCCTGTTGCCTTAGATCTTTCATCCAAAGGATGTGCAGTTTCAATAATATTATCAAGTATATCCATAATTGTACCAAACTTGAGAATAAAATAACTAAAAAATTTGAAATAAGATCCCCAACAAGTATCACAAACTCTAGAAATACCAAGTTCTTGATGCAAGCCTCTACCGATTTTAAGCTCACCCATATCAAAAGCCTCTTGAATTTTCCTTTTTTGAGATTATCAATGTTCATCCATACGTTTATAAGAAGCCGCCAACATATTAGAAATATCAGAAACCAAATGTACAAGTTCTCCAACTTGAAGATATCTTTTATAAACACCAATTACAGTTAATTGAACTTGATGAGCAAAACAATGAATGGAATAAGCCGATCTACTTTACTTCTTAATCAACATCTTAAGGTCATTGATATCACTTTGTATATTACTTGCTCCATCATAACATTATCCACACACACAAGATAGACTCAAGGAATGTTGAGAAAGTAAATTGACACTTGCTTCTTTTATATATAAAATACTAATATTTTTAATATGAATAATATCAAGAAGTCTCTCCATCACAAATCCTTTTCTATCAACATACCGTAAAACAACCACTATTTGCTCCTTGCGTGAAATTTCAAAAGATTCATCAATCAATAAGGAAATATAGTCACCATTTAATTCTTTTAGGTTATTCTTAATTGTTTCCATCTTGCACGCAGTCACAATTTCTTTTTGAATCTTTGGACAAGTCATTTGATCATCTTGAGGAGCATTTTCCAATACAAAACTATGAATTTCATCACATTTTTTAGCATAAAATGAAAGTATCTCTAGAAATTAGCTCTGTTAAGTGACAATTTAGATTCATCATGGCCTCGAGATGCTAACCCTTGCTTCACAAGAAGTCTTACTACATCAACCAAAGCTGCTAAGCGAATTCAATATCCATGCTTATCTTAATTAGATTGTTTCTCAAAAGAAGCATGAATAGATTGTTGTTGCCATATTAAATCTTCACATTTCCTTTTTGACTAATTATGGATGCTAGTAATTCCACCAACATGTGTTTTCAAACTAGCTTTTTTATGCCAACTCCTACATTTCATAGTTGAAAATACTTCGCCTCCACCTTGAAGATTGTTATTTGTCTTGAATAAATAACAATACAAACAATAGGCTGCATCTTTACTTATACTATACTCTAACCAATCAGGAAATTTATTAAACCATTTGCGATTAAAACGACGCATATCTCTAAAAATCTATGTTTGAGGAAACTCTCTTAATAAAGGTTGACAAGGTTTTCTCTAAAGATAAGCTCTTCTGATTGCATCACAATGATTTGGATGAAATTCTATGATTTGACTTCTTTCAATCAGATCGGCCTTTAAAGAACTCAAATCAAATTCTTGAGACGATTGTGATGGTACTTTTAAATGATTAGCATTTTCTTCTCGTTCTCGATTAGGTTGACTATCAACGATAGAACTTGAATTTGATACTTTGGAAAAGTAATTCTTCATTGATTCTTGAATCTGTATAAGATAATTGAATCGTTCAATGTATTAGAGACAATTCTTTATATTACAATTTACAAACTAAAATAGATGTTACCATCAACATTTTTTTACTCTTCTAGTAGTAGTCATTGATTGTCTCAACAAAGTTAAGAAAGTTAGGCAATAATACTTTATTAGAGAACTAGTAAAATTTATATGAATGAATGACTCAAGAAAATCAACACTATACTTATTCTTAGAAATTAGAGTACCACTCTTTACTATAAAAAGTAACATATTTGTCCTAATTTCTAATTTCTAATTCTAAACTATATATTTTGATTTAAAAATCAAGTTTCAATATTCACAAAACTAAAAAAAAATACTAAAGTAATAAGTAAACATAATCCATATCAATTTAGTTCCTCTTATTTTGAATCTTTAATGAAGCTAAGAAAGATTTTTATAAATCTATTTACAACTATCAACTACCAAGGAAATAAATTGCAAAAACAATCTCAACGAAGAATGAAGATAGCAAAATGCATTCCAGAAAGACGTACTTTTGAAAAAAATAAAGTGCACTAACAAGACCAAAATAAATAATAATAAAGACCCATTTATTTTTTAAACTTTTGTTACAAAATTTTAATTTTAATTTCTTGAAATTTGGAAGAAGATGATGAACAAGAGAAAAAGATTTACCTTTTAAGCTTGAGTTTTGATTTTTTCAATCCGGATTGAATTTAGATTCAAGTTTGAAACAAATCAACAGTACCCAAATTGATTGAGATGATTTTGATATTTGACTTTTGAGTTTTTTGAAAAGAACAAAGAAGTGAGAGTTGGAGCCTTGGAAGTTGGAAAGATGAAAAGTAGTTTAATTTTGGGATTGAGATTTGGGATCCTTCTATTATGTTTGAATATAAAATATTATTTCAGTTTTTTTTAAAAAGGTAAACTGACATATTGGGCATTGGGCTTGTTTGCCCAACACAAAATTAAATGAAGGATTGAAGTGAAATATTGGGTTATTTTGCCTAGGCCCAAAATTAAATAAAAAGGGTTACTAAGATAAGCTAAAAAAAATAATGCATTCTATGGGATTCAAACTTTAGTGGGCGGACTCATTTTTAAGGAAACTTACCTCGATGCTAGACTTTACTTATTCTTTAGGGGGTTCAAGTTTAATAAGTATACGTAAATGTAGAAAATTTACCTTGTATATACAGTGTAATTTTTCATCGAGGGCGTTCCCCCTTACCCCTACCCTAGGTCCGCCCCTGATGCAGGTACATGACCAAGTCAGTCATTTTTGGCCGAAAAGGCGACAAGAAGTGTTTTTATGACTGGTTCTATGGGCCATATGTAAAACTACGACCCGTACACTGACTCGTACAACAGTTCCAGTGAGCAAAAATTTGTGCACTCCAGTGCACGAGCTAACTTTACGGTCGGTAGATAAATTACAAGCCCGTGAATGGGGCTTGTGGACCCTAGGTAAATTTCCTACTTTTGACTAAGTGTTGGAGGTTTTTACAACCAACTCTACGAGTCGTATTTTATTATATAGCTTGTAGATTGGTCCATGAAATCTATCTCCTAAAACTAGGGTTTGGGCAGTCTACGAGACTGGGATATACGGGCCTTAAAATTTTCTACGGCCCGTAATCGGGGTTTCGTAGAAGCCTGGGCCCAATAATTTCAGCCGACCCAATCAAAGTATAAATTGAGGGTCAAATAATTTTGATCCCCACTTTTCTCAAAAATTGCAAAAACTACCTAACCCCGCTAGTCTAACATTTTTCGATCACCACAGTCCGATCATCAACTATTTTTCTGGCAAGTTTTTCCGGCCACCTCCGGCAGACCTAGAGTTTACCCTCCTCGATTCCTCCTTCAATTTTTGCATCTTTTCACCCAAATTCAGTAAGTTCTTGGCCCTAAAATTCTTTTAATACCAAAATTGATGTGATTAGGTAGTAGTTAATTGATGGGTATGGTAATTCAATTTGTATGAGTTCGAGTCCATGGTTGCCATTGTATGTGCTTAGGATTTTATTTTCAATATTGTGTTGTCAATGTTTTTTTTTTAAAAAATAAATTTTTGAGCTCAAAGGCTCTCTCATTTTATTAAATAAAATTACTAAGACTAAGTATTGGTACAAAAGCTAAATGAAGTTCAAGTTTTAAAAATAAGACTAGTATTACAAAGCCCAAACCCACTTCTAAACAAAAAAAAACCGGCCCACTTCTAACTAAATATCTATCACTTGTCTTCATTGCCTTTTTATTTTCCACTTTTTTCCACCACCTTTTTGTTTAGCCATGGCACGAAGCTTCTAGATACTTGTTATTCTTCTTTTGCTCCTTTGTTCCATCTTTCAGCCTCCTTCGTCTGTAAATTTAGCCTTTTGCCATCATCTAAGTTTAAGCAAGGATATGTTAGTGAATTTCCTTTCTCCTCCATCGACCATCTTCTTTCTTTAGTCCTTTTACTGACCATTATGGATATCTTTGTAGATGAGAGCACCGCTATTCTGTATGTTATCACTTGTGGAGAAGCCAAAGTGTTCTTTTATATTGGCTTTAGGTAAGATCTTTTCTTGTGATCTTTACTCCTTTTCCACATATCTTGACCTTTTTCTTCATCCTTGTTAGTAGGCAAAAGGGGATAGATCCTGGTGAGATGAAGATTCCCCCGACCTAGTGTCTTCAGCTGGTACTTTTGGTTTTTGTACTTAGTAGGAGATTTAATGGCTATTTTTTGTAATGTATCTAGATGTGCTGTTAAAATTGCTAGTACAGTAGTGATGGCCCATTGCAAATATTTTTTGTAAATGCCCTTATAGCCACGACCTACTAATTTCCTTGCTTTCTCTATTATAATCTCAAATAGGACTGACATTATTGTGACTTTGACTTTCTGTCTATTCATCTACTGATCAACTGTCTGTATGTGTTATTTTCTTGGTTCTAACTCTGAGATGGTATTTGTGATTTGTCACTGTTAAGAATGCACCTTGCTTTCCTGGGTAGTTTCTTGAATGTCTCAACAATCTGTTTTGTTGTCTGTGTAAAAACCCAATCAGCTAGATGACCCGCTAACTGATTCCCTTCCCTAATAATATGTTGTATCTTTGCATTTAGTAATTTCACATTATTATCAATCTCTTCTATCACTTCAACTATATCCCAAGGACACTTCCATTTACCCAGGATTATGTTCAGTAAAGTCCTTGAGTCTGTTTTCATGGTGATATTCTGCCAACTCCTTTCAATGCTGACCCTTAAGGCTATCTGTATAGCACTAAACTAAACTTCCATATTAGTAATAATGCCTAATTGTTTGGCCTGAGCATAAATTATATCACCTTCCCAATTTCTGAAGCATATCCCATAGGCATTATCTCCTGGGTTACCTTTGCTAACACCATCTATATTGTATTTAATTGTGCCTCTTTTAGGTAGTTTCCAGTAAACCAAGTAGTGGTATATTCTGGGTATATATTCACTTAGGATTTTAACCACCTCAACCCATCTTTTTCTTTGTATCCTTAACTCAGGATATTTTACCCGTAGAAACATAATGCTGAAGTTTGTCGCTTGCTGCACTAGTCCTTTAAAGTTAATAATCTCTCCATGTTTTATTTTATTTCTTTTTTTTCATAAGCACCAAGTTATTATTGCTGGGATTCCATTAAATGCATATTGCAATCTGCTATAGTGTCCTAATACCACCAATTTCTGTAGTTTTGCAACATGTCCCTATAGTCTTTCTGAATACCAACCACTGCAGCAACAATGTTCCATACCTTCTTAGCAACAGATGTTAGGAACAGGTGTGTCATTATCTCCATTTGTTGTGTTTCACAACGCCAACATCTGGAAAGACATTAATCTTCATTCTCTTTAGATTGTTCGAAGTGGCAATCCATCCCTTCCAAGCCCTTCATAAGAAAAAATTAGTTTTGAATGGAAGCCCCTTATCTATCCATATGCTCATTTTTTACCTTCTTCGTTCTTACTAAATTCTATGCAGATTTGACTGAGAACTTTCCACTGGTCTAACCCATCTAGAAAGCTCTATTAGATATCTCTTGATTAAAAATGGGAGAATATTATTGATTATATATTCAGTCATGTTTGCTGAAATATATAATAATAATAATTTTTTTGTATCCCACTGATTATTGGAGATGAATTCACCAACTTCTATTTCCTCTCATCAGGCTTGTCTTCCTTTATATAATAAAGAGCTCCTTGCCTTGTCCAATTATCATACGAAAAGCTTGATTCCTCTGATTTGATTTGCCACTAGATATTGAGCTCCACCTCCTCTCTGATTTGAACTAGTCTTTTCCACACATGAAAGCCTCTAGTACCACTAGCCATTATTGGATGCCATCTTTCACAATATTTATTCCACATGAATTCACTCCATAGAGAACTAGTAGAGGTTCTAAAAATCCACCATAGCTTTGTAAATAAGGTTGTTGATATATCACGCAAGGATCTAAAATCCAAACCACCTTACTCTTTTGTATAGCACAATTTAATCCAAGCAACCCAATGTTTTCCTTTAATCTCACCAGTCCCTCCCCAAAAGAATCTGGCAAAGACCTTATGTAACTGTTTAATCAGCCCTTTTGAGGGGTTCATGACAGATAACACATAGACTGATATAGATTGCAAAACATTTCTTATCAATATATACCTCACACCAAATGTAAGTAATCTATTTTGCCAACTCAATATTCTCCTCGTCACTTTTTTAATTAGTTCCTCATAATATATGATCTTCCTTCTACCATAGAAGACTAGACAACCTAGGTAAATAAATGGAAAAGTACCTTGGGTAATACCAGTAGTGCGTCTAATTTTATGTGACACTTTCACGTATGCCTTCTCATGTAGATAAATTTATAGCTTTTTGTCAAATTTATCATTTGACCAGATACAAATTCATAGCTTCTAAGGACTGCCATCATCTTTTCCATGGATTTTCTGTGACCAAAGCAAAATAGGACAATGTCATCCACATAATATAAATGATTTATTTTTCTACTCTATTTTGGAAGACCAATATGTTATCGAAAAATACATGTGTGACCATTTTTGTGTTTGAATGATATTATATAAAAACCATGTCATCACATGTCATTTGAATTGAATAGAATACATTGCTTTTAAAAATGACGTGTGATTACATGTGTAAGCCTTAATGTCTAAATGTTCAAAAGGTGTCAGATTGCTAAATAAGCATGTAAAATGAAAATTGATGGGGTAGTGTGATTATTACATGTGGGAGTTGGGTATATATTGAAACCATGTGGAGGTGCATTATGTGTTGCTTTGATGCTGGATTTTAATATTGAAAAATGTTGTTTCGGGGATCCGTTTGATAGACTTAGAAACCTAAATTTCTGGATATTTCACACTACGAGGGTCTTTTACGGCCCGTGGAATATTCCACAAGCTATAGTTTCCCCTCGTATGAACTTCCAAAAAATTGAAGTTTCGGGGATCCTATCGGACTAGACCTACTAGGGGTTGTAGTTTAATCTACGACTCATAGATCCCTACCTGTAAAAATACAACACTAGAACATATCTATGACTCAGTCTACGACTTATGAAATATTCTATGAGTTATACCTGATCTTGTAGATAGCCAAACTTAATGCACTCTATTTCTATGAGGGCCTTCCATGGCTCGTAGTTTTTGGTACGACCCATAAAAGTGCCTTCGTAGACCCATATATAGCCATTTTAGAAATGTTCTTACTTTTCATTCCCGTAATTGTAGGGCTAATCATGTTTGTTAAATGCGTGCATTTTAGATACTATGGCCCCAAAGACTAGGAGAGATAAGATCAGAGCCATGCAACGGTACCTGTGAGATGAACCCTCAGAGGATCAGGGCACCTCCAAGGTAAGTGGGTCACTAGATACTATAGCAGTTCTATTCAGATCACTCCTTCTAAAGAGGAGTCCGAGTCAGGATTCGACGATGAGTCGAAGACAGATTCCTTCATAGTACCTCAGGCATCACCCTCACGTTTGGATGCTCAATCTAGCTGGTGGTGCATTGAGGGAGTGCAAGCTATCTACCAAGAGGGCATAGAGAAGAACGAGCATGGCTGACTAGCTCGTTCCATTTTTAGGAGCCCCACATTATTTCTTTGAGATTGCACAGTTCCCTAGGCCTTTAGGAGAATATCACCACATACGTGCTCCAGTGGCAGGCAGGACCATGGGGGAAGTAATCCCCAGCCATGGTTCAGGAGTTCTTTGCATGATACGCCGCCACCATTCTCGACTCTCTTCCCAAGGGGAAGAAACCCTTCACTCAGCCCCGGTCGACACATACATGGGTGAGGGGTCGCCAAGTGGATATTTAAGAGACTACTATCAGCTGGATGTTATTCAAGCTAGAGTTCCCATCCCCAGGTCAACTGTAGAGTTCGATAAGAGATTGGGGTATACTAGAGATAAGGCCTTGATGAGACATCCGACCCACAAGGATAGTTTGGTGAGATAGGTTGTCAACCAGATCACAGAGTAGGGTCCGTACCCTGAGTGGATAATTACTTCATCGGAGCCTATTGTAAAGGCCTCACTTAGCTTCACCAATAAATTTTTGTGGCATGTGGTGAGATCACAGTTCCGGCCCACACTTGCTGATAATACACTCATGTCATACCGTGCGGTATTAGTTGCCAACATCTTGGTTGGCTATGAGATCTACTGGACCTGCCTGATTTCAAAGCAGGTACACGAGTCGGCCATAAAGAGGTTGATCTCCAATTCCTTTCTGTGCTTGATCTATAGACTCTGTATAAAGTCACAGGTGGAGATACTATATCATCTAGACTCATTGATCAAGGTTCATCAGACCCTCGATGCCAGCCTAATCAAGGCTGACGATAATTCGGTTGCCCTCCAGCGAGCACCACGCCCTCCAACTTAGATGCCAGAGATGCTTGTTGCTGTTCCATTGTCTGAGCCTCTATGCACCACCACTGTTGCTGCTACCACTGCTAAGAGGGCCCCAAAAACTGAGGCTGGTATGGAAAGGGGGCCCACGACTACACTACTGCCCTAAAGGTTGTGCCCACACTGATAGCACCCGTTGGCATAGTCTATGTGTTAGCGCTTCTATTCAGGCCATAGCACAGAGGTTGGACCGCACAGAGTCACAACTAACTCAGTTATTATAGCAGATTAGGCCCTTGGTCCGCCAGGCCATTTTAGAGGCTGAGGCTCGCATGCAGGCATTCACGGTGGCCACTATTCAGGAGAGACTTACACCCGTGGACATCCGCATAGATGTATTTTAGTGGCGAGTATAGCATATCCAGTAGATATGACGACCATCTAGATGAAAATCTAGTAGTTCTGGGCTGATATGACAACAACATTGACAACACCGTTCTTGTTCCCATTAGTCGATCCCTCAAAGCCTTGGTTGATTTATTTGCTCTTGAGGATATATCACTCACTTCCCTCAGGAAAAGGCCCCGCGTTGATGATCCAAATATAGGGAGACTGCAAACGGGGATGATAGAGAAGCAGGAGTTAAAGCTTGCCAAGATATGCTCGATGCGGGATGAGAAGATAAGGCAGGCTCATGATCTTGAGAGAGAGAGGGGTGTTGGACCCTCTAGACATGCACCTACTATCAAGAAGGCCACTAGGCAGGTGGACGGTGGCCAAAATCAGCCAGAGACCAGCGCTTAGGCGCCCTGGTATGTTCTTTTTTGACCCCTGTGCTTTACTATTTTATTTTTAGCATTAAGGACAATACAAATCTTTTTTGATGGGGGTGTGGTAGTTATAGGCCTCAGTGAACTCTGCGTAACCTTGGACTATAACTATCCTAAATTTTGAATCCTAGGGGTTTTATTATCGGTGTTCTTTTTCCCCAAGGATGTTTACTTTCTTTTGAATTGGCATGTTTAGGTGTGTAGGTAGTACTAGTAGCATGTAGTACTGATGTCTATGACATATGTTTGTTTTTGAGTGAAAAATAATACACATTAAAAGTTTTGTTTGTTAGTCTCGATAGCAACCATGCACGTCTGATTATTTGACAGCGCTCTGAGTGAGGATAAATTGTGATGAAAAGCATGATCTCAGAGTCATTGTTAATAGTGTAAATCAGTGCCATATGTATGCGAGCTTTCTTTGGTAAATTCATATGTTGTATTTCAATTCTGAACTTTCCCTATTACTCAGACTTAGACTATAGGTTAATTGGTCAGAAAAGGATCTTAGGCTGTTGTTCATATTTGTCCACTTAGCATAACGAACCAACCAAATAATTTATCCCTTAATTTCAATGTTTGAGCCTTACATGTATCCTTTCCTTGTAAAAAAATAAGTTTCCTAGCTTTATTAAATGTAAAATCATGAAATTGATACTGGTCCTTCCTTGAATATTGTGCACTCGACTGAGGCAAAAATCTTAAGTTGAGGGTGACTACCAAAACTGACCCTAGTTCATAAGTTGGAAATTGTGCACCTCGACTTAGGCCAAAAACCTAAGTTGAGGGTGGCTGGTGCAAAGGTAAACATACAAAATGTGGTGAAAGTTAGTTATACATGGATAAGGTGATAAAAATATGTTTTGGGTGCAAGAAAATGAGTAGATGTCTAACCAACGAGATAAAAAAATGATGTGGAAATAAAAGACAATGAGCTAAAAATGAGAGTAAGGCACCCAGAAAAGCTTGACATAGGAGAAGGGGAGAATAAAGTTAAAAATGATAGTTTTGGTCGGAAAAAAATTTAGAAAAACACAGTGTCAAGGAGGGCCTTTAGTCACTTTGTTCCCAAGACATCATACTAAAGCCCCCTGAGCCTACGTTACAAGTCAATAAAGTCCTAAAGTGATCCTAGTCCAAGTAGTCGAAGGTCATAATCATGAGTATAGGGGCAAGCATATAGTATTTGGCGTGGTATCTGAATATCTTTTATGAGAGTGAGTGATTTTGTGTAGTCCTAAGTATTGAATTTGAAGAGATCATCATGAGTAGGATATTAGACTTCTTTCTATGAGGGCACTTGCATTGCATTGTTGATATTAGACTAACTCAGTGATTTTTGCTTATTGATAATTGCCTTGCTTTTCATAGTTGCATTGTCCCATGTGTTAATCTGCATTGGTTTGTTTGATAGCAATTTGATATGCTTTTAAGAGTGGTGTGGGTATCTGTTCTTGAGTTTGAGAAGATACCTACCATTAGATTGAGGTCTGTGTGTTACTGTACTGCTTATGTAAATTGAGTCGGTCATTTGAGGACAAGCAACAATTTTAAGTTAAGGGTGTTGATATACTGTTAAAATAGAACTCTTTTGATGCTTAAAACTCAAAATTTTGTGTGTTCTCAAAGTGATGTTAGTAGATTTGATGTGTTTTTATGTTTGTTTTACCAAATTACAGGGTTGGCATGATTTTTGGGATAAATGTGCAGAAATTGAAGAATTTTATGTTCCACAACACCTTTTATGAACTGTGGAAGTTTTCACGGGCCATTGAGTCGGTTTCATAGAAAAATCCAATGAAGGATAGATTTTCTGAAATTGAATGTACGGACATGCAGACGAGTCGTAAAATGTTATACAAGTCATAGATTGGTGTCGTACCCTAAGGATCAGAAAGTGGGAAGTTGCTGAAAAGTCATCAGACGAAACCCTCCACAAGCCGTAGAACTCCGCAGATAGTTTTTGTAGAAGACAATCCTAGAATTACAGAAGGAATCCACGTAGCCCCGATTATAAGCCATAGATGTTTATACGACTCGTAAAGTTGCTTGTAGTGCCTGCCGACCCAGTTCTCCTATTCTGATTTGGATTTGTATTTTAAATACTATAAATAGGTCATTTAGGTTATTCGTCGCACGAAACAGTAGAGTCAGTAAGAAAAAGTGAGAAACACTGTGAGACACTTGAAAAACAATATTTTGTGTTCTTAATTCATACTCGTGATTTTGTTGAAGAGCTTGAATTTCTTATTCCTAATTCTATTCTTGTAAGTTCTTAATTATACTATTCAATATCATGATTCTTACAACTACAATGATAATGATTAGCTAAATCCACAAATAGGGTTGTGAGAACCATTAAGAATTAACAAGGTCAAACTAGGTGTTCATAATTCTTGGAAAGTATACATGCATGTATTAATTAATTGTCTTTGTGTTAAATGTTTTTTGATGGTGGAAAATGTTAGAACTTGGCTAATTTTTACTGCCTGGATCAAGGTAGTAATGAATAGAAAAAGATATTAGTTAACAGAATTCGATTAATGTTTCTCGTCTAATCAACCAAACTGGCTCAAGGGGAGGTTGTACTGGAACTATAGGTAATGGTTAGTAATGTCACATTGTAGGGATAGATCAAATCATGTAGTGAAATTTACCTCTCGCCTGGATCAAAGGGTTTGGTAACCTTAACTTACCATTTTGAGTACTACACACTAGAAAGAATTCAATTATTTGGTGATACCAAGTTAGAGAATCATGAGCAACACAGTACCCTAGTTACTCTTTACATTTATTTCATACTTGTCTTAGTCTAGGAATTCATTTGATAGTTTTACAAAAAAAAAACCCTTTGGGGAGATAAGTAGGTTAATCATCTCAAACTGCTTCAAATTTCTCTAAGTCTACCCTATTTCCTGTGGGATCGACCGTAATCTCGATTAGGTTATATATCTTGAAAATGACCTCTTTAACCTTCAAAAAGGAGGTGCAGCTTCAGCGATATCATTACCCAACTCAGAGTCGGGGTTGAACCCCCGGAGATAGGTTGAAACAATTTTACTAGTTATTCTGCTTCAGTCGTAGGTTCTACTTCTAGAAAACAAAGAAATGCAAAAAAGTAAAATGGGGTTTTTGAATTACTCCTAACTACGAGTACGAATGTGAAATAAACAAAGGCATAGATAGTTTGATGATGACTAGGGTCATGGTTCACATGACGTATAACTAGCAAGCCTTTAACATCGGGTTTATTGTTCGTTATATCGCATGTAAAATCTAGCGAGTTTGATAACCTCTAGATCACCTCTCGGTCCCTCCTAGATAGCATGTCATTCATCTCCTCCGGGTCTCAGAATGTTTTCAATACTAACCCTCACTTTGGATTTCAGAGAACTATCACGTCTTAGCCTCAAGTTCTTTAGATATAAGCTAATCCCCATGCCTAAGTATACCATCCCCTCCCGGGCTCAAGTGACTCAAACCTAGGTCGATTGCTTCTATCTACCGTCATAATTTTCTTTTTCTAATCATTAATTTCCTCTCAGACAACTAACAAGTAAGGGAAAGTTCTGAATGCATTCACTTATCAAGAAAAAATAAAACTTTTAAACAAAAGGAAATCATAATACATGCAATACAAGTCCCAATAAAACCTTAAGTTTTGGCTATTTCATTAAAATGCCATGGTTCCCACAACCCTAGTTGTAGGTCTAAATTATCGAATTTGCAAGATCTTGAACAAGAACCATGTAATAATTCACTTTTAAATCACTTACAAGGAAGATACCAATTCTTGAGGTCACACGAAGAATCCAGAGACAAAAACTTGATTTAAAACTTCAAACAATAATTAAGCGCCCAACTAAAATTGTTGGAACTTTACTCACTGTCCAGCCATGTTCTTGGAGAGAAAACCTCGAAATTTTTTGTTTAAAATGTGGAAAAGCAGCCCCAAAATGTCGGGAATAAAAGTGTGTCTAAGAAATAAAGCCTGCCTTCTATTTATAGTCTTAAAAAAATCCTAAAACGTGTAGGAAAAAGAGTCCTCAAACATGTAGGGAAGGAATCCTAAAACATGTTGGATTTCCAGTTGCGAAAGGTCTCATGACCAGAAGACTCGTGGTCCTTTTGATGGCCAAGAATGGCGTTCCATGGTCCTTTACTTGGTGCTGAAACTTTCCAGAATTTCTTCTTTTTTACGGACTGATCAATTTCCATGAGATCGCCGGCTGAAGAAGAAGACGAATTGGGAATTAGGGCAAAAGCCCTGTTCTCAGCTTTGGTAAAGGAAAAAA
>JAPFFP010000429.1:0-18145 GCA_026153255.1 Solanum medicagineum
ACTAACACATAATTTTTTGCCTGCATTATATCACAATGTAAGGACCGGTGATCGAACTCCTCCTCCTTATTTCCATGGCTAGTTGATGACACTTGAAGGCTGTTGGTAAGTCCTGGTGCTCCGGGGACAAACCTACCACTTTATATCTTTATTTCTTGTATTGTTGAGCTACTTTGAAACTATTTATTGTTTTACTTTCCTTTGAGGATGAGCTACAAACATGTCTTAGCCCCCACCTATCTTAGTATATTAGAGAAATTGTTGGACATCATGTATGAAGTCTATGTTTTCTAATTCTTTTCCTTATAATATTATGATTATACCATTTTTATTTGATCTTCCATTTGTTAATTGTTTATTTCATTGCTTATGCATGCTTATGATAAGTTAGTAAGGCTAGGTCGGAGATTCCTCAGGAATATCAATCATCATGTCATGCCCAGGGCCTAGCTTGAGTCGAGTCATAAATAATAGCACTCAACTATACTTCTTATGAGACAAATTATAGGTGATTACTAGCAACATAAAGATAACATAAGTTGATGGGGGTCGACCCCAAAGGAAAGAGTCAGCATGTACTCAAGCAACTAGTAATCTATTATTCTGTGATTTTGTAAATGAGCAATAAATCTTCTAAAAAATTACTTAAGGAGATAAATGATAACACTTAACTATACTTCTTATGCGACAAAATATAGGCAATTGCTAGAACCATAAATCCAACTTAAGAAGTCGAGGTAGATACCATAGGAATAGTCAGCATGTCTTCATGCAATAAAGTAATCTATTGTTCAAGTAATATATTGATTAAATTCAATAATGATAAACGGGGAACATAAGTATATGCATAATTGTAAGGCCCCATAAGTTAGATATTATGAAAATGTAAAAAAAAATGCTAGATCTAGAAAATCATAGACCATAGTATGAGCCTCATTTATGGCTCATGGTTCAAATCATAGGTCATAGACAAGGTTCGTGGATTGGTCCAGTCGAGGTGAAAATTATGGCTAATTATAGGGATAGGTTACGAGGGGTCTTTATGGTCTATAAATGGAGCAATGAACCATAAAAGACAATTCATAGATTGAGGTTTGGGTTGACCAAATGGGGGTTTTTGAATCATGGTATATGAACAAACAAGATGAGTGGCAGTTGCTTTTATGAGTCATAAAAAGAGCTTATATTTTAGGATACTAAGTTGAAAAAATTTGCTAAGTGTTGACGAGGTTTACAAATTTGTATACGAGTTGTAAATAAAATTATGAGTCATAAAGTGAGTTCGTAGATGGAGTTTCAGAGGCATTTTTAGAAGTCCAAAAGCATAACAAAGATGAGATCCTCTATTTACAACTCATGGTCCATTCTATGACCCGTATATGGTGGTTATAGTTTGGGGTTGAGAGAGTTTAATAAAAGGTATTTTTGACATTTTCCTGTTTCTTAATCCCAATATATATTGTTTTAAGCCTAATTCTATCCATATCAGTCCTTATGCCTAACTCACACTCTCATTCACTCCCCAATCTAATTCTCTCAAATTTCCTAAGGCAAGAATCGTCTCAAGCAACGCAAGAATAAAAGCTAGGGTTTCACTAAAATGCCTAAAAAATGCCCCAAAAATGTGCTTCGAAAATGCCCATAATTGTAATTTCCATATATCTCAACATTCGTACGTGATATCGAAAATATGACTTCATATTCATGATCGGGGGGTAAAATTGAGTAGGGAATGGGTATAACTCCGATTTTAGAAGACCCGCAGTGAAAAATACTTTTTGCAAAAAGTCAAATTCGAGTAGCCATCTGCGCCCAAGCTGCGATGCGCCACGGGCGCGGATCAGTGTTAATTTGCCCTTCGTATTGGGTCCACATCGTAGACGAGACGCGGACCAGTTCAAGTTTTTCCTTACTTTTTTCATTTCGACCCAAGGGAATCGGGTCATAGCCCCATGCCCACTTATGCATGATAACACCTATACTTAGCCATTTTTCAACTCTATATCACTCAAGACCCTTTCAAAACGCTCTCTAGTACTTAAAAAAATATTTCATCTAAATTTAAGTCTCTCAAGCATAATTTTGGATCTCAAGGACTCCATTCAACCTTCAAGTCTCCTTCAAGTCTACATCAAGGAAATCCAAGTTTAAGGTATGTGGGTTTCATCCATTGGGTCCTTCCACCCATGGAGCCCAATATACCTTTTTATGAAAATTGCATGTTTCCAAGTTATATCCTCTATGGGTATCTTGTATAATGGATTATGATTACAAATTATGTTAGGGTTTTATGAAATATTGATTTAATATGCATGTTTGTCTATTTCAAGCTTATACTATGTATTGGTTTTGACTATTGAGACTATGCATGTTTTGAGCTATGAAACTATGATCTATTATTAGATTTGATGATGGATTTCAAGGTATCTTACATGAGGGTTTTACTATGTGTTGGTGGGTTGATTTACATTGAGGTTTCTCACATTATTTCATTGTATTGCATGACTTTGAACTATCATTACATATCCACCAAGTGTTTGATAAAATGTCTTGATAAGGATTCTCAAGTTATTGATGAACTACTACATGGATTATAAGTCAAATTGACTTTATGATGGTTAAGGGATTGTATATATGCATTGAATTCATGAAAAATATCTACAGTATTGCAAGTTGATAATACCTTATTGGGGGGTGACATGCCCATACTACCATGTTGAGGGATAGATACCTCAACCACCTTGTTGGGGGGTAACATGCCCATACTCCAATGTTCAGGGGTAAATACCTCGATCACCTTGTTGGGGGGTGACATGCCCATACTCTCATGTTAAGGGGTAGATACCTCAACCACCTTGTTGGGGGCTGACATGCCCATACTACCATGTTGAGGGGTAGGTACCTCGACTATCTCACCAAGGGGGTGACATGCCATAGATTCCAAGTATTAATTGCTTGGTCTATGATTATAGTGTCTTCCCACACATGTAATCTATATTTGCAAGTTATACGATTTATGAACATGTTTTACCTCAAGCATTGCTCATGCATGCCATATTGATATAATACCTATCTATTGCTTATGACTACATTTTGATTATGTTGGCTTATATCTTGTTGCATTGTATCCTAGATACTTAGTACATTCAAACGTACTAACACATACTCTATGTATACATGATGTTACTATGTAGGAACCAGAGCCCCTCTCGATCATCCTTCACATGGCTAATTTGGCATTTCGAAAGATAAGCTTTGGTGAGTCCTCAAGTCCAGGGACACTAGCTATGCTACTCTTACTATTTGATGTCTCTTTATATTGAACACTTGATACCATGAGCTTGAGCTCGGAAAGTGTCTTGGCCCCCGCTCCAATCTATGTTAGAGGTATTGTTGGAACAATTGATATACTCATACTTTGTGCTTTGACTCTTTTAATCTTTATAAACATCAAGACTTCCCTTAGTCATGCTTCCCTTATTTATATCTCTTGTTGTTGTTTACTTTGCTTCCACGACCAAGGATGTGTGAATGATATGCTAAGAGGCTTGTTTGGGGTCCCTTTGAGTTCCCATTCGTCGTGTCATGTCTAGGCTCTAGGTGACAAACTTGGTATCATAGCACTAGGTTGTTAGTGGTCCTCAGAATCCAACAAATTGTGTTAATTAGATCTTATTCATGGTTGTGAAGCGAGCCAAAACTATGAACGGGAGGCTATGAGGCGTTTTAGGAAATGTTTCACTTCTTCATGATCTATGGCGTGCGATTGATCTAAGTCCCCTAAGGCTTATTACTGATCCCTAACCATTATGTTTCAAAGCATGTCTCGAGGTACTCAGAATGGTGGGCAAGGCAGTGCCCAACTCTAACTTGGGGGTCAATTTCCCAATGGGGATATGTCAAATACGGAGGTTCATAATGTTCTACGACTATTAGCCATGGTTGTAACCGCTCAACTCAATCAACAAGTGGGTGCTCCCGAGACTTCAGGGGATAAGAGAAGGGAGAGTAAGGTGAAGAGGGCCCGAGTTGGAGGTCTATTAGTCTACCGGTTCCCACTTGCCTCATCTTCTATTAGTCCATTAGGCAACTCTCACTTGCCTCGTCTTCTATTAGTCTACCGGTTCCCAAGAACAAGAAGAAAAGGATCCCTTTTGTCACTTGTCAAGGGTGTGGCAAGAAACATCAAGGGAGGTGTTTAGTGGAAGTTGAGGGTTGTTTCAAGTGTGGTGGTGTTGGTCATAAGATGAGGGATTGCCTGATGGCCTTGAAGGAAGGGAGAAGAAGGGTCCAAATTGAAGGTGGCAATGGTGGGATGATTCGCCTTAGGTACCCAAAGTGTGGGAGAAATCATAGTGGCACATGTTGGAAGAACACAGGTGCATGCTTTGGGTGTGGCATGATAGGCCACAAGATTCCTAGTTGTCCATATGTTCAAGGGAAAGGCAAGGGTGTTGGTGTTTAAGTTCCCCTAACGTGTCACTAGTGTGGAAAGTACCATTTGTGAGATTGTTTGGCCGGTTCAAGTTCATGTTTCAAGTGTGGTGCAGAGGATCATAATTCGAGACATTACCCATGGATTAATAAGGATTATGAGCATGACCATCAATGTTCTCAACCATTCCCCTCTACGGGTCACTAGACGTGGCATGATGCTTCATAGGTATGCTAAAGGTTTTGATTTTGATGTGTATGCATTGATAGACCCGGGTTCCACTCTTTCTTTTATTACTCCTTTTGTTGCCAAAAAGCTTCATGTTAGTCCCGAATTGTTGTGTGATCCTTATGAAGTGTCTAACCCCATGGGTGAGTCCATTGTTGCTAAAGGAGTCAATAGAAATTGTCCCATGTTCATTCTGCATAAAATATTGCCTTGTGATTTTGTTGAATTAGATATGGTGGATCATGATCATTCTTAGGATGGATTGGTTGGATGTATATTATTCTTCTATTGATTGTAGAACCCGTAGAGTGAAATTTCAATTCCCTAATGAACCCATCCTTGAGTGGGAAAGTCGTGATGCGGTGGTCAAGGGTAGATTCATTTCTTATCTTAAAGCCCAAAAGTTGATTTCTAAGGGTTGCCTCTATCATCTTGTGAGGGTTAGAGATGTTGAGTCCAAAGTCCTTCTGATCGAGTCTGTTTCGGTGGTTAATGAGTTTCTCAATAAGCTTCCCGGTGTTCCTCCCGAAAGCCAATAGACTTTGGTATAGACCTTCTTCCTGACAGGCAACCATTTCTATTCCTCCTTACCGTATGGCCCCAGACAGAGTTGAAGGAGTTGAAGGAGCAATTGAGGGATTTGTCGGAGAAGGGTTTTATAAGGCCTATTAAGTCACCTTGGGGTTGCACCGGCGTTGTTTGTCAAGCAAAAGGATGGTTCCCTTAGAATGTGCATTGATTACCAGTAACTTAATAGAGTCACCATAATGAACAAGTATCCTCTACCAAGGATTTATGGCCTTTTTGAGCAACTTTAAGGGGCTAGCCACTTCTGTAAGATTGATCTTCGGTCCGGGTATCACCAAGTGAAAGTGAGGGAGTGTGACATTCCCAAGACGACTTTCTAGACTAGGTATGGGCACTTTGAGTTTGTGGTTATGTCCTTTGGGTTGATTAAAGCGCCTGATATATTTGTGGATCTCATGAATAGAGTCTTGAAACCCTACCTTGACTTGTTTGTTGTGGTTTTTATTGATGATATCTTGATTTATTCCTATAGTAAGGAGGAGCATGTGGAAAACTTAAGGATGGTATCACAAATCTCGAGGGAGGAGAGGTTGGATGCAAAATATGAGAAACTTGAGTTTTGGTTGAAAGAGGCTGCTTTTCTAGTGCAGGTGGTGTCGAGTGATGGCATTAAGGTGGATCCTTAGAAGACAGAAGTGACTAGAAATTGGCCTAGACCTTTGACTCCATTGGACATTAGAAGTTTCTTGGGTTTGGCGAGTTATTACCGGAGGTCTGTAAATGGTTTCTCTTCTATTGCTTGTACCACGACTAAATTGACATAAAAGAAGGAGAAATTTTTGTGGACCGATGAGTGTGAAGAGAGTTTCCAAACTTTGAAAGATAAGCTTGTCCCCGCTCCTATCTTGTCTCTTCCGGAAGGGTTGGAAGGGCTTGTTGTATATTGTGATACCTCAAGGATTTGTTTGGGGTGTGTTTTGATGCAAAGTGGTAAGGTGATAGCATATGCCTCTTGACAACTTAAGGTGCATGAGAAGAATTATGCCATCCATGGTCTTGAATTTGCGGCCATGTTATTTGATTTGAAAGTTTGGCATCAATATTTGTATGGAGTTCATGTTGATATGTTCACGGACCTCTCTTGTTTCCTTTTTATACATTAAATCAGCTTTCACTCATCTCTCACTTTGTGATTCTTTTTAACTTATTTCTTGTCATCCACATTTAGTTTGAAAATTTAAAGATTGTTATCTCCTCCTAAGTCATGTATCCCCAATTGCTGGCAGTCCATACGTCCCGATTCAATTTCTCGAGTCAGGATGGCACCTACAATAACCCTCTAGTAGGTAAGTCAATTTGCAACTTCAAAATGTAAGGAAAGAAACTAGGCAAGAATAACTAATTTAAAAATGAATAAAATAATAAGACAGAAACAACTAGATGATACACACACGCGATAAATGATCCCTCCTAGAACCCAAAAGTCACAGGTACAAAGCTGTTATAAAAATAGATACAAGTCCTAAAAGTGAAAAATGATATACACAATAGGCTAATCTCAAAGAAAGCAAAAGACAAACCACAAAATGCTGAAGAAGACAGTAATGATCCAAAATCCCATGTGTTCACTATTGTGTCTCCGAATTAGACTAATGCATGCTCAATAATCAATGTTGATAGTTGGTGAGCTAATTTGCATCATGAAAATAAATGCAAAGTGTAGTATGTGTACCAATATAAGGGGTACCCAATGAGTATCATAGGAAAACTTAGCAGGAAAAGTAAAGTCAATATGAAAAGAAGGAATAAAACAAAACAGAGGTAAAGAACAGAAGTCTTAAGTAAAGTAAGTAAGTAATACACATGAATAGAAGGACTAACCTAAAGTAATCTACAACTAACTACACCAAACTAAGGCCTATAAGTCCAGAAAGTACACTCACGTGCAAGTTTAAATAAAAATTTGTATGGACCCCCATAAGCCCGGTGGGTACATAGAATAACTAAAACTACTAAGATTTGAACCCACAAATGCCTCTCGACAATGAAAATGCAATGGATGGCCCTCTCTACAATGAATATATAATGGCCCTCTTGGCAATGTATAGTTATAAATATGCAATGACCCTCTTGGAAATGAAATATGCAATGGCCTTCTTGATAATGAAATATGCAATGGCCCTCTTGTCAATGAATATGTAAATGCCCTCCTGGCAATGAATGGTAATGAATATCCTTCTTGGCTATGAAATATGTAATGAACCCTCTGGGCAATGAAAATGCAGTGACCCTCATGGCAATGAAATGTGCAATGACGAAATGAATGAATGTATGGCGCTCTTTGCAATGAATATGTAACGGCCCTCTTGGCAATGAAATATGCAATGGCCCTCTTGGCAATGAAATATGCAATAGCCCTCTCGACAATGAATATGCAATGGCCCTCTCGGCAGTGAAAATGCAACGGCCCTCTTGGCAATGAAATGTGCAATGGTGAAATGAATGAATGTATGGCCCTCTTGGCAATGAGTATGTAATGGTTCTCTTGGCAATGAAATATTTAACGGCCCTCTTGTCAATGAAATATGCAATGGCTCTCTCGGCAATGAATATGTAATGGCCCTCTAGGAAATGAAAATGCAATTGCCCTCTTGGCAATGAAATGTGCAATGGCAAAATGAATGAATGTATGACCCTCTTGGCAATGAATATGTAATGGCCCTCTTGGCAATGAATATCTAATTGTCCTCTTGGCAATGAAATATGCAATGGCCCTCTTGGCAATGAAATGTGCAATGGCGAAATGAACGAATTTATTTCCCTCTCGGCAATGAATATGTAATGGCTCTCTCGGCAATGATATATGCAATGACCCTCTCGGCAATGATATATGCAATGACCCTCTCGGCAATGAAATGTTCAATGGCAAAATGAATGAATATATGGCCCTCTCAGCAATTAATATGAATGAATGTATGGCCCTCTAAGGCAACTGAAAGACAAAATGGCCCTTCAGGGCAAGTGAAAGATGAAATGGCCCTCTAGGGTCCTACGACACAAGAGCGGGATTCTCTAAAAAGCCAAGGCCGTGGGTGGCCAAGAGGGACCACTTAGAGACTTGGGATCTCATGCAATTGAAAAATAAAATGGCCCTTTGGGGCAATTGAAAAATAAAATGGCCCTCTGGGGGCGACTGGGAAATGAAATGGCCCTCCTGGGGCGATTGGAAATGAAATGGCCCTCTAGGGGCGACTGGAAATGAAATAGCCCTTTGGGAGACTAGAAAACGAAATGGCCATCCGGGGCGACTGGAAATGAAATGGCCCTTTGAGGGTGACTGGGAATGAAATAGCTCTCTAGGGGCGGTTGGAAAATGAAATCGCCCTCTTGAGGCGGTTGGAAATAAAATGGACTTTTGGGGGGCGACTAGGAAATGAAATGGCCATCTAGGGGCGAATGAGAAATGAAATGGCCCTCTAGGGGCGACTGGAAATGAAATGGCCCTCTAGGCGCGACTCGAAATGAAATAGCCCTCCGGGGAGACTGGAAATGAAATTGTGAGGGCCACTGGAAAGAAACGGCCCTCGGTCAACTGGAAAATGAAATGGCCCTCTAGGGCGACTGGAAAATGAAATGGCCCTCTTGGGGCGGCTGGAAAATGAAATGGCCCTCTGGGGGTGACTGGGAAATGAAATGGTCCTCTGGGGCAATTGGAAAATGAAAAGGTAGTCTAACGGTAACGAGATGGACGACCCGATAATGTAATATGAGTGCAATGAAAATGAAGAACAGTAGCACCTCCGATAGTGCAATGAATGAATGCAAATAAAATAACCACCTCCGACAGTGCAATGTAAAATGAATAAAATGATAATAAGAAATTAGTAAATGAAATATGAACGAGCATTAGTACCTATGGTAATGCAATATGAAAATGATGTCCCTTCATTTGTAGGATGACACTACTTCCTTCCAGCGATGCTGGAGATTTTAGAGTCGATTTTGGACCTTTAGCCATGATGGAGACCATTTGAAGCTGATTATCAAGTTTCTGACAGTACTTGATAGAATTTTTGAGTACTTCCTCAAAAATTCTGTCCCAGTTAGATTTTTCAACAAATCTTGAACTATTGATTGTGGAATCTCACCTTATTATGAAATTTTTGAGTTTTTTCCCAAAAATTCTGTCCTAGTTGTATGTGTTGGCATGATCTCCACTCTTTCCTTGCTACGGATCACATCTTTCTTGTGTATTTCGTCCTTTTTTCCAAACTTCACCCCAGTTTTCAAATCCTATTTGGTACATGACTGAACCCAAATAATTCCTGCTTTTTCTCCTTTTTTTTTCAAAAATGAAGAATGTAAGGAAAATAGTCAAATCTTAATCAGAATGATACCAGCAATTGGGAATGCATAATTTTTTTCTTTTTTCTTTCTTTTCAAAAATGATTTTTTCATAACCCAAGCCTCGGGCCTAAATGTGACACAATGAATGGGGAGCCCAAAGGGACCCCACATAAGCCTCTTAACTTCTCACTACACATCCTTCGTCACGGAAGCATACAAAGACCTATAGATTAAGAAAGGGGCAATAGGACTAAGGGAAAGCTTTCATAAACGTCATAATCAAGAGTCAAGAGTCAAAGCTCATACATAAATACACAACATGTCCAGCAACCACCTCTAATAAATAGATATATTGGGGGCCAAGACAACCTACTGGGCTCACCCTCATAGTTAATAGAACATAAGAAAGTGTCTCAATACAAGGATAATAGTAACTAAGACTGAGGTCTCCGAAATGGAGGACTCATCAACAAGCTTGGAATAGCACCGTCTAGCCACGTGGAGGAGGAGTATGATCAACTTGAGCACCAGTCCCTTCATGGTGATATCATGTGGGCAAGAGTATGTGTTAGTATGTGTGAATGTACTAAGTATGTGGGATGCAATGCAACAAGAGATAAGCATCATAATCCAAAATGCATAACGATAAGCAATAGGCATAATATAGCAATATGACATGTATGATCAATGCATAAGTAAAACATGCTTAAGTAAATCATGCTTAAATAGAATATCATATGTGAAGAGGAGACCAAGCTAGATTGCCAAGGTATAAACCCCTTGGGGTTGGTGATGATAGAACCCATCACCCAAGTGTGTGTGGTATAAACACCTCATCAAGGTTAGTGATGATCACACCCATCACCCTAGTGATTGAGATATCAATCCCTCAACTAGGTTGGTGATGATCGTACTCATCACCCTAATGGTTGAGTCTTTCAACCCCTCAACTAGGTTGTTGATGATTGCACCCATCACCCTAGTGGTTGAGTCTTTCAACCCCTCAACTAGGTTAGTGATGATCACACCCATCACCTAGTAGTTGAGTCTTTGACCCCTTAACTAGGCCCCCGAATCGGGAATGGTCTACCACAACACTTTAGATAGTATTCATCATGTACATAAGCTCATTTCATCAACATATAGTTAATCGTATCATATCTCATGCTTTAGACCTTCATTTCCTCAAGAAACCATAACCGGACATTTTATCAAACACCTTGGGGGTGTGTAATGAGGGTAAAGGAGCACGCAATTTAGAGATGAAATCGTGCAGGAAAATCAGTGGTAAAACCTTTAATCAACACCTTGTAGCACCGCGAAGATATTCATACCAAAACCCCTCATCAAATCCAACATTAGATCCAAGATTTGAAGCACAAAACATGCTAAAACAATCATACTTTCATGAACTAAAATCACTATGCAGTAAATTTCTCAATATACAAGACCCACTTGTAAAATCAACTTTAAATTCGTGCAATATTAAGTAAAAGAGGGTTTAGGCACCATGGGTGGAAGGACCCAATGGTTAAACACCACATACCTTAGCTTTTTTGAAGTTCTTCAAGAAGACATTAATGGAGATTTTAAGCTTGGGTGAGATCCCTGAAGAAATCCTTGAGATTGGCCTTCAGTTTGGAGCTTGAATTTAGGGTTAGAAATGGATCTAAGTGTCTGGGGACATATTGGGGAATGTTTTGGGTGATATGAGGGTGAAATAAGGATAAGTATAGGTGAAAATCATTTGTGAAAACTTAGGTCTAACACTTAGAATAATCTGGGTGAACTAGGAAAAGACAGTGCAGGAAATACATCTCTCCGAGTCGCGGAGAGGTCAGCGGACCCTCACTGGAAATTGTACCAAGTGCAAATTTCATAATTCGATTCCTTTCCTTTAAAATCAAGGTTAGACCCTTGTCACCCTAATTTAGACTGCCTGAAAAACAATATGAAGTCGGATTTTCAATATTCCAAACAGGTATTTAGATATATGGAAAACAAGATTTCAAGAACTTCTGAGGAACGTTTTCGGGCACTTTTTGGGGTCGTTTCAATATCTTTCCCTTGGGAACATTTGTCCCCGAATGTAGAAGAGACTTACAAGACAAGAATAATCATGAATAATTCAGCCCCAACATAAATAAAACGTTACATTTAAAATATCACTTTCAAAATCATATTATAAGTGTGAAATCATCATAAATTGCCAACTTAAACATGACTGCACATGAATGATATAGAGGCTGAAATATAAGACTTGATAGAACATAGGAGACTTAGAATCAGTAACTTAGGCTTGAGAAGAGTGGAAGAGATAAGGGTACAGTTTTTGCATGTCCGCTTCGGCCTCCCATGCAGCACTTTCGACTTGTTGGTTCCTCCAAAGGACCTTAACAAATGCGAATTCTTTATTGCTTAATCTCTTTGCTTGTCTATCTAAAATCTGAATCGAAACCTCCTCATAAGTCAAGTTATCCTCAACAAACACCCACAACATCAAGAGGTAAAATAGCATTAGGATCACCAACACATTTTCCCAACATCGAGACATGAAACACCGGATGGACCAAATTCATCTCACTAGGCAACCTCAACTCATAAGCCACCTTACCAGCCATCTGTATCACCTCATAAGGACCAACAAACCTAGGACTCAATTTCCCTTTCTTACCAAAATGAACCACGCCTTTCATTGGAGAAACCTTCAAATAAACCCTGTCATCCACTTGGAATTCTAGGTCTCTTCTTCTTACATCGGCATAGGATTTTTGACGATTTTGGGTTGTCCTCAACCTTTCCCTAATAATCTTAACCTTCTCAAGAGCAACCATAACCAGATCCGAACCCAATAAGGCCACCTCTCCAACCTCAAATCATCCTACCGGTGATATACAATGTCTCTCATAAAGAGTCTCAAATGGAGCCATACTGATGCTAGAGTGTCATAGCTATTGTTGTAGGCAAACTCAATCAATGGAAGATGGTCATCCCAACTACCTTTAAGCTCTAAGACACAAGTTCTAAGCATATCCTCGAGTGTTTGCATTGTCCTCTCAGCTTGGCCATCCATTGAAAGTTGAATGTTGTACAAAGGTGAACTTTGGTTCCAAGACCCCATTGAAAATATCTCCAAAAGTAGGAAGTAAATTGTGCATCACGATTCGACATAATGGATAATGGAACCCCATGCAACCTTACCAACTCATGGATATAAAACCTTGCATACTGTTCAGTCCCATATGTAGTCTTGACCGGTAGAAAGTGAGCCGATTTTATCACCCTATCAATGACCACCCATATGGAATCAAAACCTTTTCTAGTCTTGGGCAACCCAACCACAAAATCCATATTAACTACCTCCCACTTCTAAGTAGGAATCTCTATGCCTTGGGTTAGGCCACCCTGCCTTTGATGCTTGACTTGTTGGCAACTATGACAGCCGGAAACAAATTTGGCAATGTCCCTCTTCATGACTCCCCACCAATACATTTCCCTCAAGTCTCTATACATTTTGGTGGAATCGGTGTGGATAGAATAAGAGGAATCATGGGCTTCATCAAGAATTTTCTCCCTTAAACCATCAACACATAGCACACACAATCTACCTTGGTATCTAAGGGCCCCATCTCCCTTTGTGAGAAAATCTCTATTTTTCCCTCTTTCACCAAGGCCTTCAACTCAAGCAAGGAGGAGTCCAGATCATGTTTTGCTATCACATCATCAACAAAAGAGGTTTTAGAACCATCAACAACAACAATACCATCACCCATATCTTCCAACCTTACCCCTAATCTAGCCAACCTATGCACCTTTCTAGCTATCTCCCTTTCACCACCATCCACATGAGCTAGGCTACCCATGGACACCCAACTCGAAGCATCCGTCACAACATTTTCCTTACCCGGATGGTAATGCACACTCATGTCATAGTCCCTAAGGAGTTCTGGCCACCTTCTTTATTTCAAGTTAAGATCTTTTTGAGTGAAGACATATTGAAGGCTCTTATAATCGGTGAAGACATCAACATGCACCCTATACAAATAATGATCGGTGAAGACATCAACATGCACCTAAGCCTAGGGCCTAGCATGACACGATGAATGGGGAACCCGAAGGTGCCCCAAGCAAGCCTCTTGACTTGTCATTATACATCCTTTGTCGCAGAAGCATACAAAGACATATAGATTAAGAATGGGGCAATGGGACTAAGGAAAATCTTGCATATACATTATAGTCAAGAGTCAAGAGTCAAAGCTCATACATAAATACACAACATGTCTAACAAGCACCTCTAATACATAGATATAACGGGGACAAAGACAAGCTAACAGGCTCACCCTCATATTCAATAGAACATAAGAAAGTTTCTTAATATAAGGATAATAGTAACTTAGACCAAGGTCCCCGAAATGGAGGACTCACCAACAAGCTTGGAATAGTACTGTCTAGCCAGTGGAGGAGGAGGATGATCAACTTGGGCACCGGTCCCTACATGGTGATATCATGTAGGCAAGAGTATGCGTTAGTATGTTTGAATGTACTCTGTATGTGAGATGTAATGCAACAAGAGATAAGCATCATAATCCAAAATGCATAACGATAGGCAATAGGCATAATATAGCAATATGACATGTATGATCAATGCATAAGTAAAACATGCTTAAGTAAATTATGCTCATATAGAATATCATATGTGAAGAAGAGACCAAGCTAGATTGCTAAGGTATAAACCCCTTGCGGTTGGTGACGATAGCACCCCATCACCCTAGCGTGTGAGGTACAAACCCCTCATCAAGGTTAATGATGATCGCATCCATCACTCTAGTGATTGAGATATCAACCCCTCAACTAGGTTGGTGATGATCGCATTTTCTACCACAACACTTTAGATAGTATTCATCATGTACATAAACTCATTTCATTATCATATAGTCAATCATATCACATCTCATGCTTTAGACCTTCATTTTCTCAAGAAACCATAACTACACATTTTGTCAAACACCTTGAGAGTGTGTAATGGGGTTAAAAGAGCATGCAATTTAGAGATAAAATCATGCAGGAAAATTAGTGGTAAAACCTTTAATCAACACCTTGCAACACTGCCAAGGCATTCAGCAACTAACTATGGCTCTTGGCCCAGACAACGTCCTAGGCGTAGGGGAGATCGGAGCAACAGGGAACGCCTAGACGACGTTTTTCTTCCTAATGAATCCCTCATCAAATCCAACCTTAGATCAAAGATTTGAAGCTCCAAACATGCGAAAATAACCATACTTTCATGAACTAAAATCACTGTGCAGTAAATTTCTCAATATACAAGACCCACATGTAATATCAACTTTAAATCGTGCAATATTAAGTAAAAGAGGTTTTAGGCACCATGGGTGGAAGGACCCAATGTTCAACACCACATACCTTAGCTTTTGTGAAGTTCTAGAAGATGACTTTAATGGAGATTTGAAGCTTGGGTGAGATCCTTGAAGAAATCCTTGAGATTAGCTTGAGTTTGGGACTTGAATTTAGGGTTAGAAATGAGTCTAAGTGTTTGGGGAAATATTGGGGAATGTTTTGGGTGATATGAGGGTGAATAAGGCTAATTCCGCACTCTTCTGGTACAAGACACAACTCTTTTTTCAAATACGTTTGGAAAAACTTAGGTCTAACACTTAGAAAAATCTGGGAGAACTAGGAAAAGACAATGCAGGAAATACACCTCTCCACGTCGCGGAGAGGTCGTGGACCCTCACTGGAAATTGCACCAAGTGCAAATTTCATAATTCGATTCCTTTGCTTTAAAATCGAGGTTAGACCCTTATCACCTAAATTTGGACCCCTTGAACAAGAATATGAAGTCGGATTTTCAAAATTTCGAATGGACTTTTAGATATATGGAAAACAAGATTCCAGGCACTTCCAAGGAACGTTTTGGACACTTTTTGGGGTTGTTTCAAATTCAATGTAGTAAGATAAATATCTCTCACTTATAGGATATCATAAATAGGAAAAAAACATAAGAGAAAAAATCTAAAATCTCTTTGAAAGGTATTATAATAGAAAATATTTTTCTATTTTTCTTTTAAATTAAAGAATAATGAATGTAAAGAAAATAATCAAATCTTGATTACAATTGATACCAACAGTTACAAATGCATAAAAACTAAAATTGAATTTGAAATAATTCCTACAGATTTAAGTGGTACCTCAAACATACTTAAGTAAACAACAACAACAACATACCCAGTGGAATCCCACAAGTGGGGTCTAGGGAGGGTAGAATGTACGCAGACCTTACCACTACCTCATAGAAGTAGAAAGGTTGTTTCCTGGGAACCCTTGTCTCAAAAACCAATTAGCAGAATAAACTAGATATGACAAAAAGTAAAAGAAAAGGAATAACAAAAAACGACTAATAACCAAATGCACATGACAATACGTAAATATAATACAATTAACACACAAATAACAAATAATGACAACACATGTTATAAAACACTACTACTCCTCTACCCTTCTATATCCCATGACTAGATAACCACCTAACTCTACCAACCAATTGGCCTACTACTCTAATTCGCAACTTCCACTTCTTTCTATCTAGGGTCATGACCTCAGTGAGATCAAGCTCCGTCATATCATGTCTGATCACCTCCCCCCAGTACTTCTTCGGTCAACCTCTACCCCTCTGTGTAGCTCCTAAAACCAACCTCTCGCACCTCCTAATAGGAGCATCAGTACTCCTTCTCTGCACATGTCCAAACCATCGCAGTCTCTCTTCCCTCATCTTATTAGCTAGCGGAGCCACCTCTAGCTTCTCTCGAATGGTCTCATTTCTAACCTTGTCACTCTTGGTATGAACACACATCCATCTCAATATCCTCATTTCTACAATATGCATCTTCTAGACATGTGCATTTTTGATTGGCCAACACTCCATCCCATACAACAAAGATGCTCTAACCACGAATCTGTAAAACTTACCTTTGAGTTTAGGTGGTATCTTCTTATCACGCAATACTCCAGATGCAAGCCTCCATGTAGTCCATGCTGCCCCAATACGATATGTGGTATCATCATCGATATCGCCACTATTCTGGATGATGGACTCCAGATACTTAAAGTTTTCCCTCTTGGGGATAGGTTGAGTGGCAAGCCTCACATCAAAATTTGCTTCATCCTTCTTAACACTGAATTTGCACTCCAAGTATTTAGTTTTGGTACTGCTCAATTTGAATCCTTTGGACTCCAAGGCGTGTCTCCAGGCCTCCAACCTATCATTAACTTTAGTCCAAGTCTCATCAATCAGTACTATGTCATCTGCAAATAGCATACACCATGGTACCTCCTCCTGGATAGATCGCGTCAGCTCATCCATCACCAAGGCAAACAAGAAAGGGCTCAACACAGATCCTTGATGGAGTCCCATCTCAACAGGAAAATACTCTGAGTCTCCTCCCACCGTTCTTACCCGAGTTTTGGCTCCATCGTACATGTCCTTAATTGCCCTAATATATGCCATTGGGACACCTTTCACCTCTAGACACCTCCATAAGACATCCCTTGGGACTTTGTCATATGCCTTCTCGAGATCAATGAACACCATATAAAGGTCCTTCTTTCTTTCCCTATATTTCTCCACTAACCTCCGAACAAGATGAATTGCTTCAGTAGTCAACCGCGCCAGCATGAATCCGAATTGATTCTCCGAGATAGATACTACTCTTCGCACCCTTATCTCCACTACTCTCTCCCAGACCTTCATAGTGTGGCTTAGCAACTTGATACCCTTGTAATTGTTATAGTTTTGAATATCTCCCTTATTCTTGTTCAATGGAACCATTGTACTCCTTTTCCATTCATCAGGCATCTTGGCAGTCTTCATAATAGCATTGAACAGTTTAGTCAACTACTCTATGCCATCCTTGAGCATGTTCTCCAAAAAGTCTGCCGGAATCTCATCAGGGCCGATCGCCCTCCCCCTCTTCATCCTACTAATAGCCCGTCTTACCTCCTCAACACTAAACCGCCTACAATAACCAAAATCACGATGGTTTCGGAGTGTACCAACTTACCCAACTCAATATCTCTATCTCCTTTTTCATTTAACAGTTTATGAAAGTATGTTTGCCATCTTAATTTAATGGAAGTGTCATCCACCAACACCTCGCCCTCCTCATCCTTGATGTACTTCACTTAGTCCAAGTTGCGAACTTTCCTTTCTCTTACTTTAGTGAGCCTATACAATCTCTTGTCCCTGCCTTTATCATTTATCTCCTCATAAAGGCGCTCAAACATTGCTAACCTAGCAATTGTCACCGCTATCTTTGCTCCTGAATTGCCCGTCTTATAGATTACCTTAAGCTTTTGCTTTTCATCTTCATCCCTACACTCTAAGCACTCTGTGTAAGTGACCTTTTTATCTTTCACTTTGCCCTGAACTTGATCATTCCACCACTAATCGCCCTGACTGTTAGACCCCGTATTTCTTTAATTAAGGATGATTATCCAATCGGGAAACTTTGTTGGTGATGTCGTGTAATTTGAGCTTAAGTATATCTCCGGCGCGTGATTGGAGCATCAAGTGAATTTGGTGTGCATAATTAA
>JAPFFP010000440.1:0-18142 GCA_026153255.1 Solanum medicagineum
CAGGTGGTGGATTAGGTTGTGTGCTGATGCAGCGTGGCAGAGTTATAGCTTATGCTTCCCGGCAACGCAGGTATAAACTTCTTTCATCATGATATACATACAACACTTTCATCATCATTCTATCATCATTTCATCATCGTAAAGTCATTCAATTCATAATGCATGCATTGGACTTTCAATTTCTCAAGGTACCATAACCGGACATTTTTACAAGCACTTGGTGGGTGTGTAGTTCTAGTATAATATCATGCAATTCAAGAGTGAAATCATCCTTGAAAATTCCATGTTAACACTTGAATAAATACTTGATAACACCCTCAAGAAAACTACATCAAAACCCTTCATCATATCTTACAATAGACCTTGGTTTCATAGGTAAAAACATGCTAAAACAATCACAATTTCATAAACCCCAACATAGTGTGTAGTGAATTTCATAATAAGTAAGACCCATGAGTAAATAAACTTTAAATCGTGCAATTTCAAGTAAATCGAGGCTTGGGCATTATGGATGAAAGGAACCCATGGAAGAAATCCACATACCTTAGCTTTAGAGATGAACTTGATGAAGATTGGAGATGGAGACTTGAAGCTTGAGTGTAATCCTTAAGATCCGAAAAGGGTTTTGAGACTTGAATTTAGGTGGTGAAATATTGGGTAAGTGTTTGAGTGAGTATGGGGATTGTTTAGAATGATATGAGAGTCAAAAATGTCTAATTGGTATATTCACATTTGGGGACACTTAGGTCCAAGACTTCAAAGCCTAGGACCATAAGAAAATAACTGGTCAGAATCTATACAGGTCCACGTCTGGTCTGCCACGTGGACCTGTCACAGAAGATGAATTTACACTTGTCTGCGATAGAGGAGCATCGCAGTGCCATCGCAGACAGACACTGGAATAGAAAAATTGCAAAAATTGATATTGCTAATAGTTTGCTCTTAAATAGTGGTTAGACCCATCTTCCACTCAAAATGACCCACTGATCAAGAATATGAAGTCGAATTTTCGATATCGCACATAGAGTTTGAGATATATGGAAATACGATTCCAGGCACTCTAAGGCACATTTACGGGCACTTTTTGGGGTCGTTTCAAATGGTCTAGGCCAATTTCTAATAACATCAGTAATTTTAGGATGCACCTTTATACCATCCCCCGACACCATATTCCCTTGAAAAGCAACCTCCCTCAACCAAAATAAACACTTTTCATATTTAGCATACAATTTCTCCTCCCTCAATCTTAACAACACAACCCTCTAATAAGCCCTATGCTCCTCCTCACCAAGATAATAGATCAAAATATCATCAATGAAGACCATAATAAAGGAATTAAGGTTGGGTTTGAAGACCCAATTCAAAAGGTCCATGAAGATGGCCGGTGTACTGGTCAACTCAAAAGACATCACAATAAACTCATAATGCCCATATCTAGTCTGGAAGGCCGTCTTGGGAATATCACACTCCCTCACCTTTACTTGATCATACCTAGATCAAAGATCAATTTTAGAGAATGGCTAGCCCCTAGCAATTGGTCAAACAAATCATCAATCTTTGGAAGAGAACACCTATTCTTGATGGTGGCCCTATTGATTTATCAATTGTCAATACACATCTTAAGGGACCCATCCTTATTTTTCATAAACAACACTGGTGCACCCTAAGGGGATTGGCTAACCCTAATGAACCCCTTCTTTAACAAGTCCCTTAATTGTTCCTTCAACTCTTTCAACTCTCTCGGGGCAATAAGGTAAGGAGGAATAGAAATGGGTTGAGTATCGGGAAGAAGATCTACACCAAAATCTATTTCCATTTCAGGAGGAACACTGGGAAGGTCATCTGGGAAGATCTCAAGAAACTTATTTACAACCGGAACTGACTGTATGTGGAGGACATTGGACTCCACATCCCTAACCCTCACAAGATGGTAAAGACACCCATTAGAGATCATCTTACGTACTTTAATGCAAGAGATGAATCTACCTTTGACCACCACATCTTGACTCTCCCACTCAAGGATGGGTTCATTTGGAAATTGGAATTTGACTCTACGGGTTCTACAATCAATAGAAGAATAGTAGGCATACAACCAATCCCTCCTAAGAATGACATCAAAATCAACCATGTCTAACTCAAAACGATCAAGCTCTTGTGATCGGTGAAAACATCATCATGCGCCCCATACAAATAGTGTCTCCAAATTTTCAAAGCAAATACCACCGTCACTAACTTAAGGTCATGAGTGGGGTAATTACACTCATGAACCTTCAATTGCCTTGATGCATAAGCTATCATGATACCATGTTACATGAGTAGACAATCCAACCCAATCCGAGAAGCATCATAATACACCACAAATCCATCCAAGCAATCTGGTAAAATCAAAACAAGAGCCGATGTAAGTTGATCCTTCAAAGTCAGGAAACTCATATCATATTTCTTCCGACCACACTAGTGTAACCTTCTTTTGAGTCAACTTAGTCAATAGAGATGCAAAAGATGAAAACCCCTTAACAAACCTCCTGTAATAGTCATCCAACCTAAGAAAACTTACAATATCTGAAGGATTCAATGGTCTAGGCCAATTCTTCATGGCCTCAGTCTTCTTTGGGTCAACCTTAATACCATCCCCAGACACCATATGACCAAGAAAAGCTACTTCACCCAACCAAAACTCACACTTGCTAAACTTAGCATATAACTTCTTCTCCCTCAAGGTTTATTGTACCAACCTCAAATGATCCATATTTTCTTGCTCACTTCGGGAGTAAATGAGAATATCATCAATGAAGACAACCACAAAATTATCATGGAATGGCTTGAACACCCAATTCATAGGGTCCATAAGCACAGCTAGAGCATTAGTGAAGATAAACGACATCACCACAAATTCAAAGTGCTCATACCTAGTCCAAAAAGCCATCTTGGGAATATCACACTCTTGAACCTTCAACTGATGATACCCGGAGCGAAGGTCAATCTTTGAGAAATGGGTAGCCCCTTGAACATTGTCAAACAAGTCATTGATTCTAGACTATAGATACTTATTTTTCATGGTTACCTTATTCAATTGCTTATAAAAAATGTACATTCGAAGAGATCCATCTTTCTTTCTTACAAATAACATGGAGCGTCCCATGGAGATATACTTGGGCTAATGTAACACCACACATCTTACATGTAGTAGTTTTATACAAATAAAACATGATATGGTTTGGTCAAATTAGCGCCCATTTTTAAAAATGCTTGAATCTCATATTAGAGGGCGATATGTGCGTCTAGTGCCTAAGAGGATCGAGTGTATACAAGTTTTAAGTCAAATTGAGGAGATCGCGGCCTTAAATGAAGTGAGAGAAGTGAGGTGCTTGTAGGACTTAGGAAGCTAGCAGGTGAGTCACCTACTTGCTTAGCTTATATTTGCTAGCTAGACGGAGACGAGGTCCGACATCAAATCTGTCCGAGTCTGATTATGGATAAAGTCCGTGTTAAGGGTGTAACTTTAGCTCATGCTTTGGAATCATAAATGCACTATATTTTCAGCCCAATAAGACTACAAAAATGGCCCAAGTACATCACAACCCACTTGACTATTTGGCCCCAAACTAAGTGAAGAGAAATTAAGAAAATGGGCAACCAAGGCCCATCAACATTGAAACCCAATTATGCCCAAGTGAAAGGGCAAAGCTACTGCATCACCACCTTGCTAATATGAGGCTTAAACTAGAAAAGAATGTCTGTCAAAGGCTCCTTTAAAAAGGCTTACAAGTATTACCTTTAAGTCATTCTTAACTTGGAAAAAAAAAAATCAGCTTTCACAAGCTTTCTCTCTACACTTTCTTAACCTTGCAAAGTAGGCGCAAGGAGATTTTTAGGGTTCTTGGAGAAGGCCTACTCCTGTAAAGTATTGGTAAGTAAGTTTGCTTATGTGTTTAGTATGGTTTTCTTATAAAAAACAAGAGACTATGTTTGTTAGGTATATGTTGAAACTTTTTGACAGCATGTGTTCCAAGGGTTGTTGTATACTTTTCTTATTTATTTAGGAGCTTTTCTCTTCTTGGTTGGCTTTATTATGAAAAAAGGTTGCATTTTGTAATTTTTTTGAGTTCTGTAATGATGTATAAAGGTTGCTTCACTATTTGGTTATACATAAACTATCGAGGTTTAACGTGTTATCCTATGTGTGTTGTTTGTAGAAATTGTGGGCTGATTGATTGAGGATTATGGTCTCACATCCTTCACCTATTTTGAGGACTGTTTTCGAAATATTTGAGGACTACTTTTATGTGTATATATGGTGTGGATTGTTTGGTTAAATTTGGAACAAGTTTGGACGTCGAGATGTAGCGAAGGGATGTAACGTTATCCTGCCTATTTGTATGTTGTGTAGAATTGCTATGTGTTATGCTTTGTAGGCTGTTGTAAGAATGTTGTGGTGCTAAATCAGGATGCACATGATATGTATATGAGAATGTGTATTAGAAGATACGATTAGGGGCGGAAAAGATGAAAGAATACGCTCGAGTTTATAATTATATGCTTGCTTCCCATGTGTTGTTTTATTATGAGATTGGGCTGCCAAAATGTATCTATTGACTGCTAATGCTAGTTTTATCACCTACTATACTGTAGATAAATATTTGGAGGAAGGGAAGGTTATCTCGAGGTAATAGCGAGGCCGTACAGCAAGGTGTGTAAGGCTACTTGATTTCGTATTATTTGGTATGAAATCTGGATTCTTCCTTGGTACATAAAGGCACTTACCAACGCTGACATAACTATTAACTGTGTCTCTACTCTTTCACATGTTCATATTCTCCCACACATAGTCACATTCAAATATGCATATCTACTTGGATACCAAGATACATGGGTTTTTGTTGCTAAATAATGTTCACGAGTTGTTTCATCTCATACGCATTTCATTATTTGTGTAATGTACTCTTTTCATTATCATAATGTCTTATATGATTATTTACATGTCACATGCTACATTTACCATCCTACAGCTCCAATATTATGACCACTAAAAGAATCATCTCAAAAGTAATTGAAAGATAAAGTATATTGCTTATTGATGGGTGGTAACCCGAGGGGTGGAAGAATCACCTAGCCAGGGTCGATCCTATCACAGGGGTAGCCCAAGGGGTGAAAGGAAAAGCCTAGCCAGGATCGATCCCGATATAGATTTACCATTGATCAGCTATTCATTTGTATTACATGTTGAGCATAGATTATATAATAAAGGTAAAGTAATAAAAAGAACATAAAGTACAGGATCCCACAGTATAACTACATGTGGTCTCTTATCCTACACTAGTGCATAGTTTCATTTTAGTTGTTACTTCATATACACTATTTCCTACCTTACATATTTAGTACATTATCTCATACTCCAGCTGCTATTTACTGAGCTCAGAGCTTTTTGTGTGTTTAGAGCTTATATTTTTGTATTGTATAGTTAGTCAAGGTGTGGCCTGTCCCAACCCTTATAAGATACTTTTCCATATCTAGAGGCTTTGTATACTATGTAAATTAAAGTGTGGTCATGTCTCGTAATTTAGACAATGTTGCCCCAATGACCTAGCCATATGCATTTCCTTTTGGCTTGTTATTATTGTTTACTTTCTTAAAGACATGTTGAATGTAGAAATCCCTCATAATATGTATAGAAAGTGCATGGATACAGGTTGGTTCTCCCGAGCCTCATCAGCAATGGGTACCAGTCTGCCTTAACAGGGGTTTGGGCGTGACACCTACTGAAACCTTTCTCCAACAAATCCTTCAATTGATCTTTCAATTCCTTCAATTCTACTAGTGCCATATAATAAGGAGGAATGGAAATGGGTTGAGTATCCGGGAAAAGATCTATGGCAAAGTCTACTTCCCTTTCGGGAGGTATACCGGGCAAGTCTTTAGGGAACACACCCAAAAACTCATTCACTGCCAGAATTGAATCAAGATTAGGTGATTCAGACTCAACATCCTTGATGCTCACAATATGAAGAATACACCCCTTGGAGATCATCTTCCGGGCTTTAAGGTAGGAAATAAACCGACCCTTAATAGCGGAGTCACTACCCTTCCATTCAAGAATGGGCTCATTTTAATGTTCAAACATGACCTTATAGGTTTAAGACTCTATAGAGGCATACCATGCATGCAACTAATCTATTCCTAGAATCACATCAAAATAAAACATCTCAAGTTCCATAAGATCACATGGAAAGAGTTTACGCAACACAGAAATAGGAAAACCTTGGTAAACTTTATGAGCAACAACAGATTCACCCACGGGAGTAAACTTAAAAGGTCTCCTTTAAAATTTCATCACTCAAACCAAAGTTGAAAGCCAATAGAGGAGTCACAAAAGATATATTTGCACCCAGATCAAGCAAAGTATAAGTACCAAAATCAAGGACTTTTAACACACCAGTCACAACATTCAGAGCTTCTTCAACTTCTTGATTGGTATGAAGAGCATAAAAAATGTTGTTCCTCGGGGCAACACCTTGTGGAGCTCTTTGCTAGCCTTGCCTACCATGAGCTACTCAACCCTGTCCTCTTTGAGCTGCCTTAGGATAATTAGCAACATTATGGTTCTTATCACCACACCTGAAGCAGGGACCCACATTCCTCCAGCAATCATCTCTGTGCTATTTCCCACACTTGTCACACTGAGGATACCATAACCACCACCAATCGGTGCCTTAGGAGAAGGCTCTCTAGTATTAGTAACACGAGCATTAGCACCTTAACCCTGTTTGAAGTGACTAAAGCCACTGCGCTTAGAGTTGGAGAATCCACCATCATAATGGGCGCTCTTAAGATCATGCACTCTCCTCTCCTTGAGTTTAACCCCTTTAATTTTTTCCGCATATACCATGAGTCTAGATATATCCATATCTCGAATGAGCATTACTATACGACACTCTTTCACAAGCAAGTCAGAAATACCAGAAATTAACCTGTGCATTCTTGTATGAGGATCTGCCATAAATGTAGAAGCATACTTGGAGAGCTTGGTGAACTTGAGAGCCTTTGACTTATAGATATCCAGAGGATTAATTCGAGTGAAATCCCTCACTCTAGTGGCTAGAGTGGGATCTTAAGGAAGATTAGCTTGTCTAGTTTGAGAAGTCACCACTTGGGCATGCATAGCAAAAGTTGTACGAAATTCACCATTAGAGATAGGCTCTTCCATAGGCCCTTGAGGTGCTTGACCCTCATTAGTCGGGGCCAGTCTTGGCAGGGGAGTGATTTCTCGAGGTATCTTCTGTAATAGAGAAATGACACCATCACGACAAGGAAAGCCAAACATACAATCCATACCATAACATAAGATAGGAAGAAGTGAGACAATTCCTTGAACATCGTCATAGCCTCCCATTCATAGGCATGGTGCATTTCACACCCATGAATTGGACTCTACGTGACGCGGCATGTTGGACTTCAAGGACCATTTACAAACCAAGTGCTTTGATACCAAGCTTGTGATGACCCGAACCTAGGACCTAGAAGTGACATGGCAAATGGGAACCCGAGAGTTCCCAAATAAGCATGAAAGTATCCATATTCACATCGTCGATTCGGAAGCATAATCGAAAGGTAAACACATAACTTTTAAGGCACAGGAGAATAGGACTAATGTTACAGGGATGTCATGGGGAATGGAAGGAACATGAATTCATAAGACATGTATCACATAAATACGAAGGGGCGGGTAAGTATGACTCACATCGTGGGGACAATTCAGGACTTAGGATCATTCACATCATAGGATACATAACATAAAGCTCATAACCAATTCACATAATGATGTTCAATAGATGACCAAGACATAACATAACCTTCAACTATAACACTTAACATATAGATGTAAGGAGTTTACAAGATGTCAAACAATGCCTCTAATGATAAGATAGTTTAGGGGCCAAAACATACCCCGGATTGACCCTAAAAGTGAATAAAATAATCAAGAACACATCAATAGAATCCTAACATCCATCTCCTTTATCCTATTCATCACTACCTTGGTTGGGCTCATGACAGTAGACCGGGTTTGTGTTGTCCACTATTAAACAACGTTAAAAATGAAAGGAAACAGATAATACATGCAAATACCAAATCAAAAAACTGCAAATAATCCAGGTTATTTCGAGTTAACACTTCATGGTTCCCGCAACCCCAAGTTGTGGGTGTTTAGCTACTCATGACTAGGGCAAAGTCACAAAAAATGAATATAATAAACATAGTTGAGAAATTACCTAAAAACTATGAAGAAGGAAACGACCTTGATGTTGAAACCACAAGCTTGAATTAATGGAGTTTGAGTACAAGTTGGGTCTTCAAATGAAAATCCTAAAAATCTACACTAAACCCTAGAAAAAGATCTTTTTATAATATTCTAAGAATATTCAAAGTTTTTTTTGTGTAATGTGGAATCTGCAAAATCTACTTTCAAAACCCTATCATAAGCTATTTATACTATTTACAAAAAAGATCCTAAAAATAGATAGAAATCCAGCTGGCAACAGATACGACTTGTAGGGTGACCAATGAGTCATAATCGAGCTTTTGTAGTCAACACTTGACATTTTGGACTTGACTAGTATGATCCATTGCTACGAGTCATTGCTTGGCCTACGACTCGTAGGGTCTTCTCGTAGTTCATGCTTGCAGTCTTTAATCCAATTCACAACCTCTCTAGAAATTGCTACAAAATCCACCTCTCCGAGTCATAGTGAGGCCTAAGACTCGTAGATTGGTCTTATATAGCTGACCTTCTTTTTTCAGATATCTGATTTTTGCTATTAGGAAATTGCTACGAAGGAACCGTACTACTCGTAGCTTGGGGTACAACTCGTAGGGTGGTTTGTATGTCCTCAACTTCATCAAAATCTGCATTATTCTTCCAAAATCATGCCAACCTATATTTTCTGCATAAGTAACACAAAAGCACATAAAACCCATAAAAAGTCATGTTAAGAACTTGCAAAATCCCTTGTTTTAGGCATCATATGAGTTGTATTTTGACAGCACATCAACACCCTCATCTTAGAACTATTGCTTGTCCTCAAGCGATGACTCGATCTAGATAGACAATAAGTAATACATAGCAATCATTCTAGTGGCATATACTTCTCTCAATTTCAACTCAAGTATCGGCTTTGCATTTTCAAAACCTGGTTGAATAGCTCCCAAGCAAACCAAGGTATAATGAGGCATCAAACAATCTAACTATGAGAAGAGAAGGAGTATTAGCAATTCACAATCACTGAACAAGTCATATGCCAATCATGCAATGCAAATTCCCTCTTAGAAAAGAAGTCCCTCTATTACACTCAAAAAGCAATCAAAGTTTAAGGACTGTGCAACCATCCTCACTCTCGCAAATGAGATTCATACGTGATAACCAACACCATAGGCTAGCCCATATACTCATACTCCAGATTGTTGACTCGTTGGATCAGGATCTCTTTAGAACTTTCTAGACTTGTAACGTAGGCTCATGGGGCTTTGGTATGGTATTTTGGGCAATTAGTGACTAGATGCCATCCTTGAACCATGTTTTTCAACACTTTCACATCAACAACTCATCCATTTCCATTATGTTCTCCCTTATTCTTCATTTCCAAGCTTTTCTGGGTGCTTTCTATTCCTTTTTCAGATATGCCTCATTTCGGAACTCACTTTTCTATTCTTTTCATTCTAAGAAACTTTTCTTTCTTTTTCTCTCACACAGCACATGATTTTCTCTTCTATCTTTTGCCCCCACTATTCGCCTCATTTTGTTACTTTACCACAATTTCTCTTCTTTCTTTCGCCCCCACTAATCGCCTCATTTTTGTTACTTTACCACAACATGGGCCACCCTCTACTTAGGCTTTAGCCTAATGTTAAGTACATGATATCCATTCCCTATACTAGGGCCACCTTTGTAGTCACCCTCAACTTAGGATTTTTTCGTCAATCAAGGTTCACATGTTGAAGGATAGACCAGGACCAGTATCAAGGTATTTCACTAAATAAGGTTAGGCTAGCTAGGTTTCAAGAAAGAACAGGTACATGTGAGGCTCAAACATTTGGAACAAGGGTCGACTACTACATTTAGCAGGTCATTTAGGTGAAAGTGAACTATCGTGAAGGACAATGGACTAAGAACTTTTCCTAATAAACCAAAATATCCTGTCCAATCTTAGAATAACCAAGCAAGTTATGAATCAATATACAATGCATGAATATAACAAAATTAGCTCTCACACACATGTCATTGCATACATAATCAACATAGAATCATAGGTCATGCTTCAAGCATCAACATGCCTTCTCTTTATCAGAACAAACATTGCCAAACCAATCACATGCAATTACAATGGTAACCAACAATCCCTAAAATTTTGAGGGCCACTCAGACTAGTCCATAATTTCCCATACCCCACCAAAATTTGATACTTTGTCCTCAAAGTGCGTGTCTATATATATATATATAACAGTAAAATTAAAACTACTCATCCAACATAGTAAATATAAAACTAAACATCTAAAATAAAACAACCAAAAGTATCCAAAACCATAGTAAAAGTTTAATGTCTAAACAGGAACAAAGTATCTAGAGATAATAAGCATGAAGGTCAAAACTAGCAAACATATGGTGCTCATGCATCGACATCAGGCTGTGTTGAGGTCTCTCTCTCCTCCTAGGTGGTCTAGGTCGTAGCTGAACTCGTTGTAACAACTCCATGTAAGCGCTGCTGCTCTCGAGCTTGCCTTTCCTCCTCCATGGCTATAGAGTCTCATAACACCTGCTTTGCAATCTATTCCTCCAGCTCCGCCACCTCCTCAGTTGTCCTTGGTCTCTTCTGGCTCACAAGTTGCATACTCACTCTCTAGAGGCCTCTCCTCGGGGGCATGTGGTCAATCCTCAAATAAGACAATGAAATCATCACCCTCAAGTGCCTTATCCGAGGCTTCTATTGGAGTTGCTGATGATGTCATCAAGCTGGCCTTGAACTTGGAGAAATCCTTATTTAAAGCATCTGTGTCTACAAGTCATTCTCCCTCTAGCAACAACTCTCCTGTCTACAACATCAAGAGTGAATTCCCTAGCCCTCTCTTCCGAATCTTTGATCATTGGAAAAACACATGGCATGATCTGGTTCATCAGCTTTCTCAACTAGGCCTCTTTCTTAGCCAACCTACGCACCAGAGTCTAAAAAGCAAAAGCAGACATAATAGGGTAGTCTGTGGAAGTAACCTTTGTAGTAGAAGAAACAAGTGCAGGGGTATCTGTGTAGAGCATCACCTCGGTATCAACTGTTGGAGGCTGCTCTGGTGCAACTGAAGTGGAGGTGGTAGGAACTAGAGTTGACTCTTGAGTAGGTGGCTCGAGCGGGAATGGGTCCGGTATAGAAGGAGAAACTACTTGTTATAAGGCCACCTATTTCACATAAACCTTGATCAGGCTGGGATCCATAATATGAAGGGCCTCTACATGCGGCTCAAGGTGAAAGAGAAACACACTCCAACCTCATTGCATAAACTGTGTGTCAAGATAGGGAATGGAAATGAGGTGTTTTTCCGGATTGTGGACTCATGAATCTGCTCAGCCATGACGTGTGCAAGTCTATCTCAAAGCCAGCTAAGATACAGGCTAGTAGCACAGCCCACTCAAAAGTAATAACATTATCCATGAATGTAGGCCTGAATGCGCGATCGGATAATGGACCACCAAAATTTGACCAGGAAGGATAGATTGGATTTCACTATCGACTCGGCATGGTTTGTGATGCATGCTGGCTCGGTACCACCCTCACATATCTAGCTCACCACGCATCAGAGAAGCTTGGTCCTCAGCTCCACATTCTTCTCTGTCACCGCCTACCTCATCTAATCAATCTTGTTATCATACTCGGCGATGGAATGTGGCACGGTGTAGTTAGGCCCAAACTGGCATGTGAATGGTCTCCTCAGAATATCAACTCTATAACACTGTACTAAGACCTCCCACAACATGGGCTGATCAATGGACTTCTTCTCCTTGGAAAAATCTTTGAGGATAGTAGCAGCATAGGCAGCGTAGAACTCTTAGACTAATAATATGGCATACTTGCCCAAATGTCCTGACAACCACCGCAGCCTGCCGATCAATCTCCACCTCCAAAGCTAGAACCCTACTCAAATCTCAATCATTCAACCTCGACTCCTCAAGAAACTATCTGACAAGCTTTCCCTATCCCTTTGGCTCTAACTCATTGTAGATTTCTTCGACAGCCTCGATCCCCAATCTAATGCGCCAGGGATCAGTAGAGGAGACAGATGGGTCGACCGGGGGCTGTAACTCTGCATCACCCTGCTGAGTCTCTGATGCCTCATGGGAATCTGACTCTATATGAGTAGGAGTCATTTGCGGTGAGCTACAAGCTGAACTATCTACATCACCCTCCTCTTCATACTGGGGGGAACTCTCAACTATCATCGGAGTCTGTGCAGCCCTGGCTCTAGTTTGAGGCACGTTTGCCTCTAGGTCAATTCCGGACCCTATGGACCTCCTCTGGTCCCTTTGTCTTCTCAGTATCTGAGGCCTCGTGTATCAAGTTTCTGTGAAAGGATCGGATAACATTTCTATATTTTGGAGCATTGTACCTATATATTACACCCATACAACAAATAAACACCATCATGTCTAAATAATAAGTAAACAAACAGAAAAAGATTCAAGAAGAAATAAAAACCAAAAAGGGAAACACATAAAAATATACACTGCACCAGCTACAGATATCAGGTACGAGGCACAGCTACAACTTCTAGGGTGACCTACGAGTCATACTATGGCCTCGTAGTACCAAGGTAAATGAGAAAACTTTAAACTGGAAATAGGTAAAAGGCATAGGTATGACTCGTAGGGTGACCTACGTGTCATAGTTTGTGCTCGTAACAGTTTCTAGAAACATTCTAAAGCACAAGGTATGTCAACAAGACCCTCACCACTGGTCGTAGTGGACACTTTGACCCCTAGGTGGGTCTCGTATGTAAAATGTTAAGGAACCATAGGTGAATGTTGTTCCCTACGAAGCGCTACTACGGCCTGTAGGACAACTACGAGTCGTAGGAAGGTCTCTTAGCAGGAAACAACAGGCACTACTTCACCACGCAAGCCATAATCGATCATAAAATAATTCAAAAAACATTTGAAGTAACTCTTTCAATCGATTCAACAAGGATATCAATATTCATACAACCCTAATCATGAAAATTCAAAACAATAATTACCCCACAAATTGTATCAATACTTAGACAATCAAACAACAACTTCCCAACACATTCCAGAATTCCCAAAAGTTTTAGATCCCCAAACTCACAACAATCAACACTAACACATAATCATGGGAGTTCAAAGGGATCAGAAGCAAATTCATACAAAGGGTTACTCAAGCGATCTTTCTCAACTCAACACACACCCACAACAAAATTGCACTTTGACAAGAATCTGATAGTCGATCAACCAACAAGTATTCACTACACACACATGATCAACATTAGATATGACAAGGTGTCATTGTCACAATTAGCAAATAAGGATGAATTCGCAATTTAAAACAACACTAGGGAGTTTTAATCAACAAAGCCCTAGTTCTAATGTCTAGGCATCCATTTTCTCATGGGTACTTTCAATACCACTTCTAAACACACATTCGTCAAACAATATCAGAAGATAATAAAGTTTATGTGCCAAATTTAACCAAGAAACATACCGATTGAGAAAATGACATGAAGTTCAACGAAATAAGAGAGAAAGGAAGAGCTGAAACCCTAGAGTGATGGTACTCGCCGGAAAACTGCTGGAAAGTGGCGTGTGTTATCGTAAAAAGTGATCAGAATAGCGTTGTAAGTATTTTTGGAGCAATTTTTGCATATTAGGGTTGTATTTTGGGGTCAAAATGAATTTTGACCCTTTTATAGCAAATCGGGTCGTCTTTTAAAATTCTGTAGATCGAGTCTGCAAAAGACCGACTATGAGTCGTAGGGCATCCTCCGACTCATTGGTCATGGTTTGTAGCAGTACCAAACACTTAGACAATTTCAAAAATCATACCTGGGCACTACGAATCCCACTTACAACTCGTAGGAGACCCTATGAATCGTAAGATTGGCTCGTAGTGTATGTGCCAACTTTAATTAAACATTGTTTTCCTCTATGAGGCATGACAATGAGTTGTAGTGTCCCCTACGGCTTGTAGGCTTGGTCGTAGAGGGTGCCTCAAATGCCATCTTTTTCATACTTTTAGCACTTGATTCACACTTGCAAACCAACTTCTCAAAATACAATTATCCCAAAAAAGAATGGAACTGATTCAATGTCTTCAAAAATAAAAAAAAATATCAATCTGCTACCTAGAAATTCAAACAACCAAAATAAACTTAAAACAATTCAAAAATATGAAAAATACTTGGGTTGCATCCCAAAAAGCACCTTATTTAACATCGTGGCTTGACTTTATCATCATCTATTATTAGAAATCTTCAATGGCCCGCACTTCGCTATTGAACTCATCCGGGTGCTTTATTGATTGGCCGATGTCAAAAACAACCTCAGCATCGTTGACCCTGAACTAAAGTTGATCGAAATCGATATCCACCAAGGCTCTCTCGGTGCCCAGAAATGGTCTTCCCAAGTTAATGGGCACCTCAAAATCAACCTCGCAATCAACGATCACTAAATAAATGGGGAAGATGAATTTGTCAACTCTTACTAGCACATCAAAAAGTATCCCCTCTAGCTTTTTGATATTTCTATTTGCGAAGAGCAACCATATTCTTGTAGGGGTAGGAGTACCAAGACCAAGCTTTTTGAAAATGGCAAGAGGCATGAAAATTAATACTTTCTCCTAAGTCACATGCCCTTGCGAACTCTACCTCACCAATGCTATAAAGAATGGTGAATGCTATGAGATCTTCCCTCTTTTGGACTAGGCATTTGGTCATGATGGCACTATATTATTGGAGCTCTTCCAAAAGCTCTTCGCTCACTTTGCACTTCTTCGTTACCAAATCCTTCATGTACTTAACATACCCGAGCATCTTCTACAAGGCTTCTAGAAGAGGGATCTTAATGGACAATTGCTTTAACATCGAAAGGAAAATGTTTGAATCTACTATCTTCCACCTTTTTTTTTGAGTTTTTGAGGAAAAGTGGGAGGAGGGTTTGCTATCATCTTGTCCTTTTCTTACTCTTTCACCTCTTCACGTTGCATCCTGTTACTCTCCAAACCTTCTTCCTCAACCGCAACCTTGTTATCAACACCCTTCTCACAAGCTTCATCATCAACCACTAGCATTAGGGGATCTATGGTTCTTTCCCACATCTCATCATGAATACCATGCCATGCCCATCATTCTTTGGATTTTGAAACTCTCTACTTGGCAAAGTGCCCTTTTGGCGTTGGTTTAATTGAGAATAAACTTGGCCAAATTGTTTCTCCAACTGTTTGATGGCCACTGAATTAGACTCAATGTTTTGATTCACGCTTGAAATATCTGATTTCATCACTTTCAGGGTCTCATCTTGATGGTCGGCTTTCTTTAACAACTTGTCAAACATTTCCTCAATCCTAGAATTGATAGATCTGACATAACGATTGTGGGGAGACACATAGGGACTACATCTCTTTGTCCCCTCTTGGCCTCCGGCATTCTTTCCCTTTCCTAGTAGCCACCATGATTATCTCTATGCACACCCTCACGATTATAGTTTCAACCTTGAGTCCTAGAACTTTTCCTCCATAGTCCGAGTTGGATCATTGGGCATTGTTTCGGAAACCCACTGATTGGTTACTCACAAAGCAAGCATCTTTATCAAAGAATGATTCTTCATACACGAGTGCCTTAGGAGGTTGGTGAGTCACCGCATGAACACTCGCTTGGTTTTGCTTCAATACCAAGTCTGTACTTCTGCGAAGTTGAGCAAGTTGTTGCATGATCTCTTCATTTACCTTAGCTTCCTCATTGTTGGTGTTCATCGCACAAGAAGTTTTCATAGCACCTCTCTCTTTTTGACCCCATGCTCTATTTATTATAACCACCTGCTCAAATCTTTCACAATTTATGCAAAAGCTTGATTAAGAAACATGCCTCCCATGATTGTATCCGCGCAAGCTTGACTATTCTCATCAAGAGGCCGATAAAAAATCTCAACTAAGGCATCATCAATAATTATATGGTCCGGAACCATCCTCAAGCACTTGGTGAACGTTTCCCACATACTACTAATCGAGTCACCTGACAATTGCTGAAAATTGTTTATTTTATCTTTGAGCTTGAGCTTTTTGGACATAGGAAAATACCTCTCTAGAAATGCTCTTTGTAGGTCAGTCTAACTAGTGATTGATCTTTGTGGAAGCTCTGACAACCAAACCAATTGCACCCATTGAAAGATTTTGGGTGCCCATCACACTCTTGCAAACAAACACAACATTATGGAGATGACAGTGTGGATACTACGAAGGTAGCCCCGTAAACAAACCACGATTTTGAAGCATTTGTAGGAGACCACTGGACATATTGAATTCAGTATTTGTCGATAGAGGTGGCAATACTTGATGATGTTCATGCTCCAACAGGAAAGCAATCACTATCAGCAATTAACCTAACCGGAGGTTAGCGTCGGATCCACAGGGGGGACTTGACTATGGAGATCCACTATCAATCATTTCAAGCATCGATTTCTAAAATCTCTAAATGGGAGAGGTGGTTTGTGATTTAGGAACAAAAATAAATGTAAACACTATACTAACTATGCGTGAAGACACTCAAATTTGGGGATAACTCGGGAATTGTGTTCCCCATGATTCATTGACTCAATTACGCCAGACAACATAACTCTAATTTGGAATTCGTATGCAAGATGGTAACTTAGATTCTTCCGGCCTTCTTGTGAAGGTGAAGGTCGAATTTCACCATGGCGCTTGGCGGGCAACCATGGCGTGCCAACTAACCATTACCCATTGTCTTTGTCAACCTCCCCTTGGTCAAGGTTGATTGATTAGATGAGAACACATCAATCGAATCCTATCATGTACTTCCCTTTTTCTATTCGTCAATACCTTGGTTGGGATCGTGATAGTAGGCAGGGTTTGGTGTTGGCCACCACCAAACAACAATCAAAATGAAGGAATTAAACAATACATACAAAACCTATTCAAAGTAATGCATAACGTCTACGTTATTTCAACTCAACTACTCATAGTTCCCAACAACCCAAGTTTTGCAGGCTTAGCTACTCATGGCTATGGTGTAACACCCCACACCTTACAATATTGGCACAATCCAAATGAAACATGATATGGTTTGGAGAAATTGACGCTAAATTTTACAAGTGCTTGAATCTCGTGTTAATGGGTTGTATGTGTGTTTAACACTTAAGAGGGTCGAGTGAATGCATGTTTTGTGTCGAATTAAGGAGGTTAAGGCCTTAAATGAAGTAAAAGGATTGAGGTGCTTGTAGGAATTAGAATCTAGCAGGTGAGTCACCTACTTGCTTAGCATAAGTTGTTAGTTAAGCGGAGACGAGGCTCGACGTCGAATTTGTCTATGTTCGATTACGAATAAAGTCCGTGTTAAGGGTGTAACTTTGGCCCATGTTTTAGCATCATAAATCGGTTACATTTTCAGCCCAAGAAGTATAGTAAAAAAGGGCCCAAAGACAATGCAAAACACTTAACAATTAGGGCCCAAGCTAAGTGAACAAGAAAGCTGAAAATTAGGCAGCCAAAGTCCATCAAGTTGGTGCTCCAAAAAGGCCTAACTTTGAGGGCCAAGCTGGTGGATAAGATACTTGATAATGTGTAGCTTATATTGGTCAAGAATTCAAAAGAAGGTCGGCCTAATCCCTCTATAAGAAGAGGCCTAAAGCAGCTCCCACAATTCACTATTATTTCGAACACAAAAAAAAAAAATCAGCTTTGTCTCCAACTTGTCTCCCAACGTGTATTGACTTACAAAGCAGAAAAAGGAAACTTCTAGGGTTCTTATACAAGCCCTATAACTTGAAGATAGTGGTAAGTAATTTTATACCTATGTTTACTATGGTTTTCTTATGAAAAACAAGAGTTATATGCTAGTTATACTTGCTGAAAATTGGTGG
>JAPFFP010000451.1:0-18142 GCA_026153255.1 Solanum medicagineum
GAGACTATGATTTTGTTTGGACTTTGTGATACCTACATTAGTTCTAATAGCTGGTCTAAATACTTCTTGGGCTACATATGTTTCTAATAAAGAATGTAAGGGTGAGTTAGAACACGACACAGGTAAGTTAAGCAATGATGCTACTTGTGTACATAGATTTGACTATTTAAGTACTAGGTTAACTTGCTGGGCTCTCTGACATAGAAACCTATATTATGTTGTCATGATTTTGATTATTTGTAATTTATATATTTTGATTAAATTCTGTTAAAAAGTTAACTTGATCATTGGAGATTATGATCACTATTTGGGCTCTGCAATAGTTATATTTGTTATGCTAGCTGGTTGTTAGCACTGTTATGTTGTGAGTTAACTTATTGGGGGTTAAATGTAACTTATGCCACGTGATTGACACATATACCTATCGTGACCCTTATTTACTTGTGTGAGTAGATGGTGCTGATGCTATGTAGAGTTGAGTGGTTGGGTTGTTGAGTATGTGTTATTTGTGGCTATCTGTGCTAAATATGTGTTGTGTATGATGATGTAGATTGTAATCATTGTATTGATGATTGTACTAGCTGTAATCACTATGTAGCTGATTTTTTGCACTACTGAACTACAGTTGGCCTGGTAAAGACCGGATATGGGCTAATGCCTTGTGATAGGTATACATTCTGGCTTAATTCCTATATGTATGAATGTGTAGCCTGGTGCTATTGAGATGTGCTAGATGTGAGGCTATTTATATGTCATACTTTGGACTGACTCTAGTATATTGTATACCTATGATATAGTCATACTGTGTACTGATTTCAGTATACATATGACTTTGCTGGGCTTGGTTGTTATGGATACATTTGAGATACCTGTTTTTATCCATGTTTACTCTAAGTGCTTGTGATTGATTAGATTGTGGGGTATTTTGCCTTGGGTTGGCATGCCCCTACATTAGTCGGTGACATATATACTTTTGTACACTGTTGTTAGTCGTTGTGCATTGGTTATTCTTACCTGATGCTGGGGTTACCTGTTATCGTCTGAGAGGGGTGATGGTCTTTCTTGGTTGGGCTGTGTGATTCTTTTCTTGAGACACAATGTTGCTGGAGTTCCGGATAGACTTGGCAGTGGGTGACTGTTCCTAATCCTTGAGTCATGGATGACGCTCCCCGTGCTTCAAGCTTTGGTGGCCATGTTCGAGACCTAGGTGATGCTCCCCATGGTCTATAGTATCCGGTCTCCATGACTAAGATGCCAAGCCATGGATGTCTATTTTGAGGTCTGAGCACGTGTTGATATTTGGGTTTGGGACTTCGATGATTAAATTTTTACTCTAGGACCCCATGGGTTACATTTTGGGTCTGGGACCCCGGTGATTACATTTGGGTAGGGGACCCTATTGATTATATTGGAGGGAGGGATTCGTCCCACTGATTGCTTCGGGCCTTGGACCTTGTTGATTAAGTTAGGAGAATTTTTTCTACCATAGGGGATTCGTCCTACCGTTATATATGTTGAGGTACCAGGGTCGAGTGTCATGACATGACACGATATGATACTTTGGGTCCGAGACCCGATTGATATATAATACTTTGGGTCGGGGACTCGATTGATATACCAAAATTTAGGTCGGGGACCAAATTGGCTACCCATGGATCCACACACCTATACACACCCTAATTGTGCATCGGCGTACCCTTTGGGCTTATGGTGGCTCAAGGGGTGCACAAACATAAATATTAGGGCCTTACACCCACGTATAGCTCAACTCCTTGATCATATGATATTGAGAGTTGGGTTTCATTGTGTTTCTGACAATTAGATTGTGCATGTGTGTACCTTCTAGGCTTATGGGAGCCCAGTTAGCGTACAAGCATAGATACTACGTCCTTACACCCATGTACAATACTATACCTCAGTCCGGTGATGGCTGTGATATGGCCTCCTCAGGGTACATCAGTTGATATCCTTATACAGTACTTGGATTGTGTAGGTGGGGTTTGGTGATTATGCAAACTTATTCATTTCTTGATCTGAATTAGAGTTACTAGTCTTACTGCTATTCTCTATATTTGAGCATTTTATATTTACACTATTTCACTCAGTTGGCTGATGATGCCTACTGGGTGTCTTTTATCGGTACTCACCCCTTGCATTTCTACATCTTCCCATGGTGTAGGTCTAGGTACTAGCCACGATTGCTGAGTTGGGGGTTCGTGAGCATTTCAGGAGGGTAGCTCTAGACACTCTATAGTCTCCTTCCTTTTTTATGGCTATCTTTTGTATCTAGACATTGTCCTTGCACAGTGTAGTGGCTTGTATTTGTTGGAGTATGATGTTGCACAAGTTACACCTCCTTTTTGAGGATAAAGAGGTCGTTGTGAAGAAATAGAACCTTTCCAAGGTTAGGGTCGAATCCACAGGGAATACGTAGACTCAACAAGTAGTTAACCAACTTCCCCAAAGGTTGGGGGGTTAGCAATAATCAATGGAAAAATAAGCTAACTACTTTAGCATCACTAGATAACCTAATTCTTTTCTAGTGTATAGCATGTAGGACAGTAAGTTAAGTTCACCAAGCCCTTTGGTCAAAGGTGAGAGGTGAATTTTACTATGTGACTTGATCCATCTCCATAGTTTTCCTTAGTAACCCTTACCTATTATTCCCAGTACAACCTCCCAATAGCCCAGTTTGGTTGATTAGACGAGAACACATCTAACGAATCTTATGAATTAATCTTTTTTCCTATTCATTACTACCTTCGTCCAATCAGTAACACTAGGTGGATTCTAATGCTGAAAACATTCCAAATGAAAAGGGTTAATTAATACATGCATGCACACTTTCCAAGAATTATGAATTATCAGATTTTACCTCATTAATTCTTCATGGTTCGCACAACCCTTGTTGTGGATTTAGCTACTCATGCTATGTGTAGATGCAACAATCATGAATTGGAAGAACATAATTAAGCACTTACACAATTGAATTAAGAACAAGAAAATCCAACTTCAATGAGAATCACAAGATTAAAGATGCATTTGAAGTACAAGTGTTCTCAAAGACTCTCCAATGTAATCTCTATTTTCACTCTCTAATTACTGAGTTATTTAAGTAATGTGTGAAAGCTTCTGAAAAGTAATCTAGAAAACCTATTTATAATAAGTAAAATACAAGTCCTAAATGAAATAGGATAATTGGTCAGCACGCCTCACGAAAGGGGTTTACGGGCCGGTTACATTCCACGACCTGTAATCGGGGTCTCGTACAAAGCTGCTAGAAATTTGGACTTCAAGTTTACGACACCCTCTACGACTCGTAAAGTATTCTACGACCCGTATAGGGGGTTTTGTCTGATGAATCTTTAGAAAGTCTCAATCTCTGATCCTCATGGTCCAAACCATCTTCTACAACTCATAAATCATTCCACGATTCGTCTGCATGTTAGTAGAATCAACTTTAGAAGACAACTCCTCACCGGAATTGTTCATGAAACCCACTTCACGACCCATTGAATGATCTACGGCCTGTAAAGGGTCTCGTATTGCATCAAAATTTAGTAACTTCTGATTTCTTCCCAAAATCATGGCCAAACTTGAAATCCTGCAAACATAACACAAAAACACATAAAACCAACTAACATCGCATTGAGAGCCTATTTGGATTGACTTATTTTAAGTGCTTTTATGCCAAAATAGCTTTTAAGAATTTTTTTAAGTGTTTGGGTAAATTAAAGAAGTTCTTATAAGCACTTGTTTTCAAGCCAAAATGACCAAAATAAGTCAAAAGCAATAAGTTAGGATTCCTAACTTATGGCTTTTGGCTTATAAGTTAAAAGCAATAAGCTCATTCAAACAGGCTTTGAGAACACCCAAAATTCCAAGTTTTAAGCATCGAAAGTGCTGTATTCTGACAACACATTAACACCCTCAACATAAAATTGTTGCTTGTCCTCAAGCGATAGACTCAATCTTTATAGATAGTACAACAACACACAAACCTTAACCCAATGACATACATATCATCAATCTCCAACTCAGATAACTGCACTACCTTTTCAAAATAGAATCAGATAGGCATCTAGCAAACCAACACAAACTAGTTCATGTGATAACAGAAATATGACAAGTGAGGTATTATCTACAATCCACAATCATTGAAAAAGTCCAATGCTATCAACACAATGCAAGTGCCCTAACAGAAAGAAGTCTCATCTCTGACACTCAATGATGTTTTCATGTATAACCTTGAAACTATACAAGGTCACTCGCTCTTACGAAAGATATTCAAGCATAATGCCTATTACCATAGGCTTGCCCCTATACTCATGATTAAGACCTTCAACTACTTGGACTTGGATCACTTTAGGACTTTCTAGGCTTGTATCATAGGCTCAGGGGACTTTGGTATGGTATTTTGGGAACATAGTGACTAAAGGCCCTCCTCAACACTGCATTTTTCTATACTTTTGCCCTACCAACTCTATTAGTTTCATCTCATTTTCTGTTTTCTCCTATTTCAAGCTTTTCTAGTTTCTTTCTTTTCATTTTTCTGCTTTTTTCCTTGCTTTTAAACTTCATGTTTTCTTTTTAGCTCACAACTAAGATATCACTTATTTTTTTCTTAGACCTGGTACATGATTTTCTTTTTTGTTTGTATCACTAACTTTCCCTCCTTATATTTGTGTTTCACCCTTACACTAGCCACCCTCAACTTTGGCTTATGGTTTGTGTTGAGGTGCACAATATCCATCCTCAGAATCAGGTCCACTTTTGGTAGCCACCCTCAACTTAGGCTTTTTACCTCAGTCAAGGTACACAATTTTCAAGGAAGGACCAGGGACAATTTTAGGATTTTACAACTAACAAGGCTAGGTTAATCAGGTGTTTTCAAAGAATAGGTACATGTTAGGCTGAAACATTAGGAACAAGGGTATATTGTAGTTTTGGTTGGTCATTTAGGCTAAGTGGGCTATTAAGAACAATTGCCTAGGATCCTTTCCTAATCCGATTAATCTACAGTCTAACTTAAAGTAACAGGGCAAGTTCTAAATTAGCACAAAACATATGAATATAGCAAATTAAGTTCACATTCACATGGCACTAACTACATTATCAACAGAAGACTCTCAAATCATGCTTTTTATCTCAAATAATGCTCACATATTAGAACAACATTGTCAACACATCTAAACATTCATGGTTGCTATTTAACTACTAATCAAAATTTTTGGTGGGCATCATTTTTCAAATAAAACACAAAAAATGTGCTATATGCCACAGGTAAGTACTATATGATACAAATATTACCTAAACAACCTAATTCAACAAAAAGAAAATATCCACGGGAAAAAGAACACATGCCAGAAAACCCTGGGATCAAAAATTAGGGTAGCTATGGATCCAACCTAGTTAGACTTCACTGAGTCCCATAACTACCCACACCTCATCGAAAAAGATTTGTATTGTCCCCAATACACATAATCAAAGCAAAATAAAACATAACGAGGTCAAAAATCATACCCCGGCGCCTAAGTGCCGGTATATGACTAAGTCCGGCTACTTTCATCCTGTGGCGTAGTCTCCTCAGCAGCAACACTTTGTTTGGAGGGGCCAATATCCCCCACCCGCTCTATCTCTTGAGCTTGTCACATTTCTACCTCTCATCTCGACTCCCTCAACACAAGCTTTAGCTCCTTATGCTCAGTCATCCCTGTATGTAATCGTACAACATCAATATTATCGTCTTGATGGGGCCTCTTCCCGTGGGAAGGCTGTATGGGCTCACCAGGATTAAAAAAATCTACTAATGGCCCTGAGAGCATAGTCTCTGGTAGTGTCATCGATGCTGTTAGTGCTATTTTAATATCTGCCCAGAGTTGCTAGATCTGCGTCTGAAAGGCCGTCAAGTCTGATGGATAGGCCGCACTCAAGCTCCACTGTACCCTTTGCCTTGAAGGAATCTATATGAGCATCCGCGATGGAGAGACAATGCTAAATAGTAGTAACCGTGAATGCCAGTCTGAAATGGCCTGGCAGACCTATGGCCTAATTTGTTAAACAAGCTGATTCAACTACAACTCAACATGAGATAACCTCTGTGCCATAGACTGTATAGAGATGGAAGACATGTAGACCATGCCGGCGAGAGTGGTCTGTGATGACGAGGCCTGTGGTGTAGGAATAGAAGTAATAGGCCCCCTCTCCTCATCTACCTCGGGCTATGGGTCCTCTCCTCAGTAGCAGCAGTAGTGGTAGTGGTAATCTATCAACCCTCACGTAGTAGTGCTTGGACGAACATCTCAGGCATTAGAGCAGGTTGGTGCGGTGCTCATCAGAGTGCCACTGGCTTCTCTTCATCCTTGATTAGGCTAGGATCCAAGGTATGCTTTGCCTTGATCAACTGGTCTAGCTGGTGCAAACTCTCCACCCTCGACTCTAGACAGAGCCTGTATATCAAGCAAGGTAACAGGATAGAGGTAGACCTCTTTTTGGCGGTCTCATGAATCTGCTCGGCTATGAGGTGGGCCCAATCAATATCATAACCAGCCAAGATGCTGGTAACCAATATTGCATGCTCCAACATCAATGTATTATCAACAAGAGTAGGCTGGATACGTGATCGAACAATCGCCCACCAAAACTTGGTGGGGAAACTGAGCGAAGCCTTGAAAATAGGCTCCGAGTATGTGGCGACCCAGGCAGGTTCTGGACCCTGCTCAACAATATAACAGACCACCATCTCATCAAGCTGGCTCGACACTCTGGATCTCTAATCACTAGTGGGTTCCTAGTCTGCCCCACCCTGTAGTCAAACTCTGCAATGGATTTGGGGACATGGAACTCTGGTCCAAAAAGTGTTCGATAGAGGGTAGTCTCTGATATGTCCTCATGCTGACCCCTCACTCTCATCTCGGTCAGTCTTGGCTGAGCGAGAGGTTTCTTCCCCTCGGGAAGAGTATTGTATACCTTGGCTGCGTGTGAAGCATAGAAATCCCTCACCATAGTCAGAGAGTATCATCCAAGTGAGTGAGTGATCCCCTGAACCCCATACTGTATCATTATGTCTTGGAGACCGGGGACACAGTTGAGTCTGTCTGAGATGACTCTGGGCTCCTCATAAATAGAGCTGGCCAGCTTGCCCCACTCTTTCTGCCGGTGGCCCTCCATATAAATATCCCGCATATCCGCGACACACCATCGACTAGTAAGGGCATCAGGTGGAGATGGTGATGATTGAGGTACTATAGAGGACTCCATCTCTGATTAGTCCTCAGAGCCTGCCTAAGAGCTAGATTCCTCTCTAGGTGGAGTTATCTAGGGTGAATCACTCCTGTCTTGGCCTCCCTCATAAGACTTGGTAGTGTGGACAACAAGATCCTTAGTGTTCCCAGCTGTGGTAGCAACTCTGGTCTGTGGTCTAGCCACATCTGGGTCCGAGCTCTAAGGTCCTTTAGTGAGCCACTCAATGAAGTGGCTTGCTCATCATTCGAGGACTTATCTCGGAGCCTCCTCTATAGGGCCCTGATCTTATCATGTTTGGCTGTTGGGACTATAGTACCTGAAAAATGAACATTCACACACCTTGGTTAGTCCTACATATAAAAAATTAAAATGCAAAAACAAATCAGACTAAGTTGCAGAAGGGTCTACAAAAGCATTTTTACAGGTCATAGTTGGTACTATGAACCATAAAGAGCTCTTGTAAAACAGTGCTCCAAATAATTTTTGTCAATGGAAAAGTTTAGGAGACCAGGTATGACTCATAAAATGTTTTACGGGTTGTAGAATGAGTCGTAGAGAATTCCAGTGTATGAATTGCTTCCAAGTAGAGGTCTACGAGACCTTTCTACGAGCCGTAAAGTGTTCTATGACTCATATAAGGTTTCATCTAAGGGAAACTCAGAAACTTTAGGTTTCCAGAATCTTGTACTAGGGGAAATTACGACTCGTGAAATGTTCCACGGGCCATAAAATCCACTTATAGATAAGAAACTCAGTTATTCGAGGTTCCAAGTCCATCACAATGGACCCGATACGACTTTTTTCAACTTTACTCTAATAGCATCGAAGCAAAAATGCATGCAGCCACATGATTTTCACACCACAAACAAGACCCCAACATGTTATTCAAAGTATGTACCACATCAAAAGTGATTAAGCATGTTTCCCCAATTAATGCGACCACAAATGAAAATTTTCTCAACACAATTACAAGCCTATGTCATCACCCACCAATTTACACACAAAATAAGTTCGTCATTCATGGTGGGTGATTCAATAGGAACCAATTATACTATTCAAATAATATAAAATAGGCAACAATACCCAATTTCGGACTTAGACAATTATTTATAGATGGGAAACCCAAATTCAGTTAGCACATGTTAATTTCAAACATAGGTTTCGTGTCTATCCTACTATCCCAACATAATTTCAAATTCAATCATAAAAGCCTACTCAAATTAAGGGTTTTGAATTAACTAAAAATTTACCAAGTTGTGTGATTAAGTTGTAGAATATGAACAAGGTGAAGAGCACTAAACCCTACCGCCAGAAAATTGCCAAAAATGTAGGGTACGGTAGTCGTCAGTGGTTAGACTTACGTGGGGGAGGGGTTGGCCAGGTAATTTCATAAATTAGATTTGAAATGGTGTCAATTATTTATACCTGGACTAGGTCAAATGAAGTCTAATGGGCCTGGACACTACTTGACCCCGATTACGGGCCGTAGAGTATTTTACGGCTCGTGAACTGTGCTTTCATAGAACATCCAAACCCTAGATTTCAATACTGAGTTTCACAGACCAATCTAAGAGTCATATAGTATTTTACAACTCGTAGAGGTGATCGTAGAACCCTCAACACTTAGGAAAATTTCAGGAAACTTACCTAGGGTCCATGAGCCCCATTCACGACCCGTAGTTTTATCTACGGACCGTAAAGTTAGCTCATGGACTGGAATGCACAAAATTTTACTTACTGAAATTGTCTATGAGATGGTATGCGGGTCGTAAAGTGTTTTACGGTCCATAGAACCAGTTGTAAAGACAGCACCTGATGCTCTTCTCAGTTGAAAATGGTTGACTTAGCCCTGTATATGCATATTCTTCATAGACTACATTGTTACCCTATATGCAACCAACGCAGAGTCCAAAATTACAACCAAAACACAAGAACCTAAACTATCTATAAGTTCGCAAACTGAAAATAAACCTACAGCTACACTATTACATCAAAGACCTTGGGTTGACTTCTAAGTAGCGCCTGATTTTGTTGTCACTGCACCACTTGGACAAATTGGTTACTCATACTTCACCAATTACCCAAGTTTCAGTCTTTAGATCATCTTGATGCTTTATTGACTAGCAGATATTGAAGATGACCACTTTGTCGTTCAATCTGAACCTGAGTTGACCGGCTTCCATCTCCATTAGTGTTCACCCTCTGGCCAGGAAAAGTCTTCCCAAGATGATTGAGACATCGAAGTCGACTTCGCAATCTAAGATCACAAAGTCTGCAGGGAATATGAACTTCTCAACTTTAACCAGCGCATCATATAGTATCCCCATAGGTTTCTTCATCGTTCGGTCAACCATCAACAACCGCATGCTTGTCGGAGTAGGGGCCCCCAATCCTAGCTTCTTGAAGACCTCAAGGGGCATCAGATTAATGCTGGCACCTATATCACAGAGTGCCCTTATGAACTCCACATCTCAAATGGTGTGGGGTATGGTGAAAGCACTGGGATCTTCTCACTTCTGAACTAATGACCTTGTACCAATAGCACTATAGTGCTGAAGCTCTTGCGAGAGCTCCAGGCTCACAATGTGCTTTTTTATAACCACGTCCTTCATGTACTTCGCATACCCTAACATCTTCTCCAATGTATTGATGAGTGAGATATTGATAGAGAGTTGTTTCAACATGCAGAGGAAGTGCTTGACCTTGCCTTCCTCCTCCCTCTTTTTATTCTTTGAGGGAAGGGAGGAGGAGGCCTACGAATGGGCTTCAACTTCTGTGGCGTATCAGCAATTTGCTCACCCCATCCTTTCCATGTTCATCTCCTACATCTATATCCTTAGATGCAACTATCTCCTCTCAAACATCATCCTTATCAATTGGCATAGGAGGATCAATGGTGCTCTTGCTACCCCAAGTAGTAACCACCATACACTACCCTTCATTCTTAGGATTTTGAACTGTTTTACTAGGCGATGTCCCCCTTTGATGCTGACTTAGTTGAGTTGACACTTGACCAATCTATTGTTAAAGATGTTTGATGGCCACGGAATAAGAATTCAATTTTTTGACTAATGCCAGAAATCTCAAATTTCATGCCCCTCAGAGTCTCATCCTGTGTCTCAGCTTTCTTTAATAGGAGATTAAATATCTCCTCAATTTTTGAGCTACTTAAACCTATGTCAAAGTTATGTGCTGGCACATAAGGAACATTTCTGAAGCCATCTCTATTACACAAATCTATATATCTTTCTGAACCCCTGTTCCTATCATAATATCCTCTGTGATTGTTCCCAAACGCTCCATTATTGTTGAAGTTCTGACCTTAGTTTCCTTGAACTTGGCCCCAATAGTCCTGTTTGGACCCTTGGGCATTGATTTGAAAACCCCCCATCTGATAAGTAACAAAACATGTGTCCTCATCATAATAAGGCTCATTATACATGGGTGCACATAGAGGTTGATGAGCCACTGCATTGACTCACTCTTTGTTCTGCTTCATCATCACCTCCATCCCTGTGTGAATTCGGGCAAGCTCTTGCATAATTTCCTCATTAATCTTAGCTTGTTCCGAACCAACACTGACAATGCATAAACTTTTGGGAGATGTTCTATCTCTCTGCCCCCATGCATGATTAGTCTTGACCACTGTCTCCATCTGTTCTGCTATCCTTGTGAATGGCTGATCTAAGAATATGCCCCCCGTGATAACTCCAGCACAAGCCTGACTATTCTCATCAAGGACACGATAGAAAATCTCCACTAAGGCATCATCAACTATCTTATGGTTTGAGATACTCCTCAAGCATTTGGTGAACCGCTCCCAAGTAGTACTGATCGAATCACCAAGTAGTTGCTCAAAGTTGTTGATTTGGTCTTTCAACTTAAGCATCTTCGATCTAGGGAAGTAACTCTCCAAAAAGGCCTTCTGCAAATCTTCCTAGCTGGTCATCAACTCTGTAGGAGCTCAGATAGCCATAATGCAGCATTGCCAGTAAAAGACAATGAGAAGACACGAAGTCCCAAAACATCCATAGGCAGATTCTATATTCCCATCACACTCTTGTAAACGAATGCAACATTGTGTAGGTGGGTATGAGGATTCTCTGATGGTAAGCTTTCAAACAACCCACGACTTTGTAGCATCTGAAGCAACCCACTCGAGACTACTAACTTTGTGTCAGTCAGTAGTAGTGGTAACACAATAGTTCCAGTCACCTCCATAGCCATAAGATTTAGCCTGTATTGGTTCCAGTGACAAGAATTGGCATTAAAATCCTGAGACTGTGGAGCAATGTCCTCAAGAGGAGGTGGGTTCTTATGATCAGCATTTTCACTCTCGTTCCTTTTCAGAGCTACATTGGTCGCGTTATTGGCATTATCTTGGGCCATTCTTCTTAGTATTCTGTGGATCTCTGGGTCAAATTGAGTCAAATGTCTACGTTGACTTCATATATTAGCCATACAATACACCTACACCCTGTAAAGAAACAAAAAAAATAACAAAACGTAAAATTTGGGAAATAAGGATTCACACCCAAATCGCTTATGAATTAATAAAGTCTAGCCATATTCCCTGGTAACGATGCCAAAATCATGATATCTCTTAAGTTACACCTACTTTTTCAGGATAAAATGGTCTTGGTCAAGAAATAGAGCTTAACTAAGCTTAGGGTCAAACCCACAGGGAATACGTAGACTCAAGAAAATTCAATGATTGCAATTCGAGTAGTTAACCAACTTACTTCCCCATGAAGCGAGGGAGGGAGAGAATTAGCAATAATCAATGGAAAAATAAACTAACTACTACAAAAGTGAAAGTGATATGGAGAGAATCTAGGGTTTTGTGTTCCCCATGAGTTCCTAACTTAGTTTCATTGAATAACCTAATTTTTTTCTAGTGTGTGACATGTAGGATGTTAAGTTAAGTTAACCAAGCCCTTTCGTCAAAGGTGAGAGGTGAAATTAACTATGTGACTTGGCTCATCACCAAAGTGTGCCTTACTAACCCTTACCTATTAGTCCCAGTAAAACCTCCCCTTGGCCCAGTTTGGTTGATTAGACGATAACACATCAGTCAAATCTTGTTCATTAATCTCTTTTCCTTTTCATTACTACCTTGGTCCAATCAATAATACAAGGCGGGTTCTAATGGTGACCACCATCAGAAAACATTCAAAACAAAGAGAGCTAATTAATACGTGCATGCACACTTTCAAAGAATTATAAATTATCCAATTTTACCTTGTTAGTTCTTCATGGTTCTCACAACCCTAGTTGTGGATTTAGCTACTCATGCTGTGTAGATGAAAGAATCATGAATTAGAAGAACATAATTAAGAACTTACACAATTGAATTTTAAAAACAAGCAAATCCAACTTCAATGAGAATTACAAGATTAAAGATGAATTTAAAGTACAAGTGTTCTCAAAGACTCTCCAAAGTGATCTCACTATTTTCTCTCTCTAATTACTAAGTTCTCTGAGTAATGTGTGAAAACTTCTAAAAAGTAACCTAGAAAACCTATTTATAATAAGTAAAATACAAGTCCTAAACGAAATAATATACTGGTCAGCACGCTTCACGAAAGGGGTTTATAAACCATATTGCATTCCACGCCTGGTAATTGGGGTCTCGCGCAAAGCTTTTAGAATTTGTACTTGAAGTTTGTGACACCCCTCTACGACTCATAAAGTAGTGTATGACCCATAAAGTGGGTTTCGTTCGATGAATCTTCAGAAAGTCCCAAGCTCTGATCCTCAGGGCGCAAACTATCTTCTACAACTCGTAAATCATTCCACGACTCATTTGAATATTTGTAGAATCAACTTTAGAAAATAGCCCCTTACTGGAATTGTCCACAAAAAAATGAACTTCACGACCTGTAGAATGATCTACGGCCCATAAAGGTCTCGTACTGCATCAAAATTCAGCAACTTTTGTATTTCTTCCAAAAATCAAGGCCAAACCTGAAATACTACAAACATAACACAAAAACACATAAAATCAACTACCATCGCATTGAGAACACACAAAATTTAAAGTTTTAAGCATCTAAAGTGCTGTATTTTGACAACACATCAGAGTATTCCTGATTTTGTATATTATTATTATTATGTATACATATGAGTGTGTTCTCGAGTGTATAGTAGCTTTGTACAAGTAACTTTTAGGTTCTGAGTAGGGTGTGATTGTGCTATTGGTATTTCACTAGTATTGCCATGTTTAGTGATTCAGGACAAATATTTTGAGTTGGGTTGGGTTACTTGTAGGCGGGAGTAACAGGCGCTATCATGACCTGAAAAGTTGGGTCTTGACACTTTCCTTGGACTTTCATGATAAACTTTATTTAATATTTTTTTTATCTTTATCAATATTTAGTTCATTATATTAATCTGTGATGATATTATTTATATATAAATTTTGGCATTTGAAGCTATTCCCTTTCTTCGAACTCAATTTAAAAATTTATAGGTAAAAAAATTTGTCCGAGAATTCTTAGATGGCTGAATGCAAAGAAAAATATTTCTATTAAAATTGATGATTTTCTTGATCCTCCATCCGACTCGGTAAAACTTCTTATTTCATATTTATATATCCTTAAAATTTATTTTGATAGACTAATTCTGTCTCTGTAAATTTGAACATGTTGTAGTAATTTTCACATTTGTTGAATGTTATTCAGCAAATTAGCCAATTCCTATGCAAGTATAAGCAATTGTTGAATTATATTCAACAATTATTTGGCTAGCCCTGTGTCTAGTCTCAACAATTATTGTAGCTATCACAACAATTTGTTAAATAGTTTCAACAATTACTATACCTAGTCTCAACAATTACTATAACTATCATAGTAGTTGCTGAAATATGTATAATAAAAGCTGATGGTAAATAGAATAATTAGTGCAATTATCACACTTGTTGAATATTATTCATACTTCTACCTTAACATTTATTTTTATGCATAAATTGTGTATATGTGGATAGCTCTTTCAACTATTGAGATGGAGATGAAATTTATTTCTAAATTTGTTCCATTGGAAGAAGACAAGATAGATCCTAAGCTTGAAAAGCTTTGAGAGGATTTGGTTGGTTCATCAGCAATTAAAAGGTATTTAGCTGTGGTTCAAAAGGATTTTGATCCTTCAAGAGCTATTGATGAAGTTGTTGCTAGTGTTGCGATTGATGATGCGACAAGATTCAAGAATTATTTTATATTGATGGTGTTGCTGGTGATAGTGATAATGCTGGTGGTGCTGGGGTTGGTGATATTATTGGTGTTTTTGGTGAAGATGTTGATGTTTCTGGTATTATTAGTGGTGCAACTGTTGGTGAAGGAGCTGGTGTTTATAGTGTTGAGGTGTATTATTGGTGGTGCAACTATTGGTGAAGGAGCTGGTGTTTATAGTGTTGGGTTGTTGGTGGTGGTACTATTAGAAATAATGCTGATAGTGTTGCTAGTGGTACTATTGGTGATGGTGCTGATAGCATTGGTGACATTGCTAGTTGTATTTATGGTGTTGATGTTATTGTTGGTCATGATATTAGAACGTCATATTCTCTGATTAGTGAGACTGCTCGATGTCCTCTAGAAACTCCCTACACCTTGGAAAAATTATTTGATTATAGGTGTTGGCACCTCTAAGGTACCTTCACGTGCTTATGAATGTAAAAAACTCTCTGAACAAATGAATAAGTTGATTTCCAAGATGGAGACTCTAGATATAGGCATCAACACACTGATATCCAAAAGAGTTATCAGTTTGTCGTTGAGAATCTCAGACCCTTATACTCCTGTTGGTGTAAAAAGGAGAAAAAGGCAAATCTCTAAGGCACTATCAAGTTCCAAAAAAGGGCAATTAACACTTCAAAGATGATGGTTGATAAAAAAAAGAACTCTATCTGGTAAATATTTATCTAAATGTTGATAACCAAAAATGGAAAAAGCTCCAATAATGGATTATGAAGAAACATGCTCCCAATGCAAAGGTATACAATGCATGAATTGGATTGATATGACTTTGCAATAATGACAAACATAGATGTGTGATCAGAAGATAGTATAAGTATTTACATCTCTTTCAATTGTTTATCAACTTCATTTAGTTATTGCAATTGTTGAGCAATTATAGTAGTTGGTGCAATTATTTCATGAAGTTATTGTAGCAAGTACAACAATAATTATACCTACTGTAATAATTTAATAAAATAATTATAGCAGATGCAACAACTGCTGTAGTGTGTTTATATTTGCTACATTAGTTACTGCATCTGTTATACATGATTCTACTCAGTAACTAACTTTATGTTCATGGTTTCAACTTGTAGATGAAATACTATGTCTTATGAGAATAAGGCATAAAGATATCTATATTGAGTTGTCAGATGCTACCATGCAACTGGGAACTCTTTCTCTAAAGGATCACCTTAGTACATATATATTTGATGAGTTTTAGATGGAATTTTGTAAAGGAGAAAAACCCTTTCCTAGAGGTGTCTAATGGATAGGTGCAGAAAAATCTACAATATAATAAATCTAGAGAAAATAATATTTCATCTATCTTGAGTTTGTAATCGACGAGGGAGTGATAAATGTTTATAATTTCAACCTTTCAGTATTTGCAGAAGAAAAATTGATGTTATTCATGGAGCCACTAATGGAATTATTTCCTAGATTCTTGAAGAAGTTTAGAATGTTCTATCACTTGCCTGCAAATTTGCTCAATGAAGAATGGAAGTATGACTGAAAGAAAGTGTAACACCTAATAATTCTACTCTTAGGATCTGAAAATTTGTCATCGCAAATACATAAGATTGAACCTAGTAATGCCTTACTCATACTTACATTTTAAGGATCATTAATGTATGTGGGAAGTGTGTTGGAAGTGGAATTCGGGTCATGAGAGACCTCTAGTGCTTACTTGAGTTCAAAATCTTCCTACCGGTTAAGCTTTCAACATTGGATTATGCAAGAGTCAATTTAAATGACTATAACTTTTAGCACACAAAGTATTAGGTGTCCTTTGACCTACCGAATGAAGGGTCTTTAAATTGTCTTTCTAACTCATCCAATTTTGCCTCAATCTGAGTTCAGAGTAAAAGTTATAACTGTTTTACTACAGACTGCCAATGCAGAGTGAAAAGGATGACCTGACTTATGGGCTGTGGTTGTCCTGTTATGCTCCAACTATGGTGGCAAACATATGTACTATGATGGATTTATTTGTATCATGGCTCTCTCGGATGACTAAGAGAGAGGGCATAAATGCAATGCTAATTGGGGATATGGACATAGCTCGCTTAATGACTTATGCGCTGCAAGTGGAGGAGGAGAAGATGTAGGATAGGGAGGAGTTCAGAAACAAGAGGGCGAAGATATCAAGACACGAGACAAATAAAAAGGGGGCTAAATGTTCTAGTTATTTATCATTTCAGCCTAAGATATCTGGACCAACACCTTCGTCTGCTAGTGTACTTACACCGAGGGTCAGGAATGAGCAGGGATCATAGAGCCACAGAGTTCATAGTAGCTAGCTGTAGGGGGGTGTAGCTTAGGAATTGACTCATTACCCAGTTTGTGTAAGTGGCAGATCTCATCCATGAGAGTCCCTTGTGGGTACAAATGGTTATTTTAAATGTGGTCGGATGGGGAACATTTTTAAGGAGCGTCCTATGGGGAGGCAAAACATTAGGGATAATAAATCTCAGTCAGTTTCTTCAGCACCACAGTGTAAGCCAGTTCAAAGGGGTGCTACATAAGGGATAAATGGAGGCACAAACCGTCTATATGCCTTGGCTACCAGACAAGAGCAGGAGAACTTACCTGATGTGGTTACTGGTATGCTCTAAGGTTTTATTTATGACATCCATGCATTGTTACACCCATGTGCCACATTGTCATTTGTGACTCCGTATGTAGCCATGAGGTTTGAGATTGGTCCAGAATGTCTTTTTGAGTCTTTTATTGTTTCCACTTCTATTGGAGAATCTATTCTAGCCCTAAAAGTCTAGAGGAGTTTTCTATTGTTAGTCTACCATAACGGTACCTTAGCTAATCCGGTTGAGTTATACATGGTAGATTTTGATATCATTCTAGGCATGGACTGTCTTCATGCTTGTTATGCCTCATAGACTATAGAACTCGGGTGTTTTTAGTTTCCTAACGAGCTAGTCTTAGAATGGACGGGTAGCTTAGTTTGCCTAATGGTCAATTTATCTCATATCTCAAAGCCAGATAGTTAATTTCCAATGGGTGTATATACTATCTTGTTAGAGTCAAAGATTCTACTACCGAGATGCCATCTCTCTAGTCTGTTCGAGTTATGAATGAGTTCCTAGAAGTCTTTTCTGATCACCTACCTGGAGCCCTCCTGACAGGGAGATAGACTTTAGGATAGACACCCTCCCAAATACTCAACCCATACCTATTCCTCCATATCATGTGGGTCCTTTAGAGTTAAAAGAGTTGAAAGAGCAGCTAACAGACCTCCTAGGTAAGGGTTTTATTAGATTGAGTGTCTCATCTTGGGGTTCTCCATTTCTCTTCATCCGTAAAAAGGATGGTTCTCTTAGAATGTGCATAAATTACCGCTAGTTAAACAAGCTCACCATAAAAAATAAGTATCCTCTTCCCAAAATTGATGACTTATTTGACCAACTCCAGGGTGCTACTTGTTTCTCCAAAAGAGACCTTAGATCTATGTACCATCAGCGCAAAGTTAGAGAAGGTGACATACCTAAGATAGACTTTGGAACCTGCTATGGTCATTATCAGTTATTAGTCATGTCATTTGGATTGACTAATGCCCCAACAACTTTCATGGATCTTATGAATAGGGTATTGAGGATACACTTAGATATGTTTGTTATTGTGTTCATAAATGACATCCTGATCTACTC
>JAPFFP010000461.1:0-18141 GCA_026153255.1 Solanum medicagineum
AGATATTTCAAGCATAAATTAGAAAATAGAGTCTCATTTTGTGGCTATTAAACAACTTGAGCAACAATTTGGTCAACTATCAACTCAGGTGAATTAACATCAGAACGTACATTGCCTAGAAACATAGTGTAAAATCCTAAGAATGAGGGGCAATGTATGGCGGTTACTACTAGGGGTGGCAAGAGCACTATTGATTCTCCTATGCCGGTTGATAAGGAAGATGTTTCTAAGGAGATGGTTGCAACAAAGGATGCAGATGAAGGAGATGATCGTGGTAAGGATGGGGTATGTGAGTGAAGAAGATAAAGAGCCACAGAAGTTTAAGCATGTCCCTAGGCCTCCTCCTCCTTTCTCTCAAAGAATCAAAAATTGGGAGGAGGAAGGAAAGTTTAAGCACTTTCTCTCCATGCTTAAGCAACTGTCTATCAATATCCCTCTCGTTGAGGCTTTGGAAAAAACTTTGGGCTATGCCAAGTATATGAAGGACTTGATCACCAAGAAGTGCACTGTGAGTCAGGAGCTTTCTCAAGAGCTTCAACATTGCAGTATTATCACTATGAAGTCCTTAGCCCAGAAGCGTGAAGATCCAGGTGCTTTCATTATACCTTGGACTATAGGTGTTGTAGAGTTCACAAAGGCACTATATGATTTAGGTACCAGTATCAATTTGATACCCCTTGCGGTGTACAAGAAGCTTGGATTGGGAGCCCCTACTTCTACTAGCATGTGGTTGTTGATTGCAATGGTGAAAAAGCCTGTGGGATACTTTATGATGTGTTGGTTAAAGTACAAAAATTCATATTCCCTACAGACTTTGTGATCCTTAATTATGAGGTTGATTTTGAAGTTTCTATTATTTTTTAGAGGCCTTTCTTAGCTATCGGTTGCACGTTGTTGGATATGGGAAAGGTCTACTCAAGTTTAGATTTGAGAAGGATGAGGTCGTGTTCAATGTATGTCATCAATCAAGGAAAGAAAATTATGTGAGAGTGGTTTTTGTTATCGAGAATGTTGATAATGCTGAGGCAGAAGTACTACTTGAGGTAAGATTGGGTGTTGACACTTGGGACGCAGTGTTGATGAATTTCGGCAATGATGGTATCCCAGACTGTGTGGAGACAGTAAATGCTCTTGGAGTGTCTTATGGTCCTAGGTGCCAAACTAAGGTAGAGCTAGATTTGCAGAATCAGGAGTCACCACCCACAAAGCCTTCCATAGAAGACCCACCGGTGCTACAATTGAAGGCCTTTCTAGCACATCTGTAATATGAATTTTCGGGAGCTAGCAACACCTTGCCAGTCATAATAGCTACAGATCTGAATGACGAGAAAGCAGATGCCCTTGTGATGGTGCTCAAACAATTTAAGAAGGTTGTCGGATGGACTATTGCAGACATTATTGGCATCCCTCCTGGGATATGTACACACAAGATCCAGTCAGTCAAGGACTACAAAATGAGCATTGAGCATCCAAGGTTCCTAAACCCTCCTATGCAAGAGGTTGTACACAAAGAGATCATTAAATAGTTCGATGCAGGAGTAATCTACCCGATCGCCGATAATGAATGGGTGAGCCCAGTGCAGTGTGTCTCAAAGAAAGGGGGTATCATAGTGGTACCTAATGCCAACAATGAATTAATCCCAATAAGTTCACTGCAGGATGGAGAGTGTGCATGGATTACAGATAGCTTAATGCCTCAACAAAGAAGGATCAATTTTCTATGTCATTCATGGAACAGATACTGGATAGAGTAGCGGAAAAGGGGTGGTACGACTTTCTCTATGGATATTCAGGCTATAATAAGATCATCATCACTCCAGAGGATCAGGAGAAGACCACATTTACATGCCCTGGCACCTTTGCATTCAAGAGGATGGCATTGGAGTTGTGCAATGCCCTTGCAACATTTTAGAGATGCATGATGTCTATTTTCTCAGACATGGTGCAGAACAGTATTAAAGTCTTCATGGATGACTTTAGTGTGGTTGGGAACTCATTTGAGGATTGTTTGAGGCACCTACATGATATGTTCCAAAGATGCGTAGACAGTCATTTGGTAAAAATTGGGAAAAGGGTCACTTCATGGTGAAAGAGGGTATTATGTTGGGGTACAGGATATCTGGCAAAGGCATTGAGGTCGATAGAGCTAAAGTGGAGGTAATTGAGAAGCTCCCACCACCCATCTTAGTAAAGGGTATGAGGAGTTTCTAAGGACATACAGGATTCTATTGGAGGTTCATAAAAGAATCTTCTAAAATTTCACCCCCATTGTGTAAATTATTGGAGAAAGATGCTAAGTTCGTGTTTGATGATGCATGTCTGAAGGCTCATGAAGAGTTAAAGAAGAGGCTGATCTTAGTGCCAATTATTATGGCTCCAAACTGGTCCACGCCCTTTGAGATCATGTGTGATACAAGTGGGGTTGCTCTAGGTGTGGTATTGAGATAGCATAAGGTTAAGATATTACATCCCATATATTAGGCCAAGAAAGCCCTAAATACTGCCCAAAAGAATTACACTGTCACAGAACAAAAGTTACTCACGTTGGTCTTTGCATTCGAAAAGTTCAGGTCATATTTATTGGGGCCAAAGTATAGTGCATACAAACCACTCAGCACTTAAATATTTGATGGCTAAAAAGGATGCGAAGACAAGGTTGAGGAGATGGGTACTTCTCTTGCAAGAGTTTAACTTTAATGTCATTGACAGAAAGGGGACAGAGAATCAGGTTGCAGATCACCTCTCCAGCTTGGAAAATGGGGCAATGATAGAATTTAATGATGGATTGGAGATAAATGATTCCTTCCCTGATGAGAGAGTGTTAGTTGCATCGCATGACCTGATACCATGGTTTGCAGATTATGCAAACTACTTGGTGAGTGATATTGTGCCACCTGACTTAAATACATATCAGCGTCACAAATTTATGTCTAATGTGAGGAAGTTCTTTTGGGATGACCCATACTTGTTTCGTGTATGTTCTGATGGGATTATTCGTCTTTGTGTTCCTGAGGTTAAGATGATGAACATACTTGAGGCATGCCACTCGTCATTGGTGGGCGTATATCATAGTGGGATTTGAACAGCCCACAAGATCTTAGGATGTGGGTATTATTGGCCCACTATCCACGAAAAAGCCCACGACTATGCCAAAGCTTGTGATAGGGGCCAAAAAAAAGGTGGGTTTTCCTGCAAGCATGAGCTCCCTCTAAACCCTATTTTGGTGATTGAGTTGTTTAATGTATGGGGGATAAATTTCATGGGACCATTTGTTAGCTCGCATGGAAACAAGTACATCTTAGTTGTTGTGGGTTATGTTTCAAAGTGGCAGGAGGCCATGGCTCTACCTAACAAAGAGGGTAAAAGTGTCACAACATTTCTGAAAAAGAACATTTTCTCAAGGTTTGGCACCCCTCGGGCAATCATTAGTGATGGAGGTTCTCACTTCTGCAATAGGCTTTTTAATGCACTTCTGGAGAAGTATGAAGTGAGACATAGAGTGGGGAGGCCTTATCATCCTCAGACGAGTGGGCAAGTGGTGGTGTCCAATAGGGAAATCAAACAGATTCTATCCAAAGCTGTGAACACAAACTAGACAGACTTGTCGCAGAAGCTGGATGATGCATTATGGGCATATCGAACAACATTCAAGACCCCTATAGGTATGTCTCCCAACCACATTGTCTTTGAGAAAGCATGTCACTTGCCAGTGGATCTTAAGCATAAAGCAATGTGGGCATTGAAGAAGTTAAATCTGGATTGGAATGATGCAGCAAACTCTAGGTTGATCCAACTTAATGAGCTTGATGAATATTGATTGAAAGCATATGAGAGCTCAACCTTGTATAAATAGAGAATGAAAGTACAACATGACTGCCGCATAGAGAACCGCGACTTCGCACCAGGGGACTTGGTGTTGCTCTATAATTCTAGACTATAGTTATTTTCTAGGAAGCTCAAATCCAGATGGTTGGGATCGTTTCGAGTAGCACACGTCTTTGATAATGGGGCCATTGAAATGGAGAAAAGAAATGGAGGAATGTTCAAAGTAAATGGTTAAAGAGTCAAACCATACCTTGGAAATGCGAAAGAGATAAAGACGGTAGAGGAAGGGGATCTTGAGGAAGTCTAAGTACTCAAGCTAGCTATGTTATGCCGCGACAATAAATCAGGCGCTAGTTGGGAGGCAACTCAAAGTGGACCATCACACTTATTTTTGACCCCTTACATTCTATTTTTGCTTGATTTTTTGCATTGGGGATGATGCACATCTTTTTCGATGGGGTGTGGGTAGTTTTGGGCCTCAGTGAAGTCTGAGTAACTTACGGTCCATGACTACCCAAATTATTTATCTTAGAATTTTCTTGCCTATGTTCTTTTTCTGTCATGGATATTTAATTTCTGTTGAACCGACATGTTTAGAATATTTAGATAATATGTGTAGCATATAGTACTAATACTTGTGGCAGATATCATGTTTTTATGTTTTGTTTTGAGAAAATGATACCCACCAAAATTTTTTGATTAGTAGTTAGATGGCAACGATGCATGTTTAGGTGTTTGGCAATATCTGTTTTGATAAGTGAGGGTAAGTTGAGATAGAAAGCATGATCTATGAGACTTTTGTTGATAATGTATGCAATGCCATGACAGTGTGAGCTTATTTTGCTAAAATTCATACATTTTGTGCTAATTCAGAACTTGCCCTGTTACTCTAACTTAGATTGTATATTGAATGGATTAGGAAAAGATCTTAGGCCTTTGTTCTTTAAATAGTCCACTTTAGCCTAAAAATTACCAACCAAATGATGATATATCCCTTGTTCCAAATATTTGAGCCTTTACATATACGAATTCTTTCAAAACACTTAACTAGCCTAGCCTTTGTCTAGTAAAAAATCCTAAAATTGGCCCTAATCTTTCCTTGAGCATTGTGAACCTTAATTGAAGCAAAAAGACTAAGTTGAGGGTGGCTACCAAAAGTGACCCTGGTTCGGAGGAGAGATATTGTGTACTTCAATACAGGCTAAAAGCCTAAGTTGAGGGTGGGTGGTGAAAGGGTAAAAGCACAAAAATAAATGGGAGAGTTAGGAATAAAGAGAAAAATAAGAAAAACCATGTATCGGTTACAAGAAAAATAAAAGTTGCCTTAGATTGAGCTAAAAAGCAAAAAGAAGCATAAAAACAAGGCAAAAAACTGAAACAAATGAGAAGAAAGCACCCGAAAAAGCTTGAATAAGGAAAACGGGGAGAATAAGGTGAAAATGACAGAGTTTTGCAGAGCAAGAGTGTAGAAAAACACAGTTTCAAGGAGGGTCATTAGTCACTATTTTCCTAAAATATCATACAAAAGCCCCCTGAGCCTACGTTACAAGCCTAGAAAGTCCTAAAGTGATCCTAATCCAGTTAGTTGAAGGTCTGAGTCATGAGTACAGGGGCAAGCCTATGGTATTAGTCAACATACATGAATATCTTTTATGAGAGTGAGTGTTTTGCATAGTCCTATTGTTAAATTTGAAATCATCATTGAGAATCAAATATGAGACTTCTTTCTATGAGGGCACTTGCATTGCATTGTTGGCATTTGACCTGTTCAGTGATTGTGGACTGTTGATAGCTCCTTACTTGTCATAATTGTGTTGTCACATGCACCAATTTGCATTTGTTTGCTAAATAGCTATTTTATCCTATTTTGAAAAGCTAGTGTGGGTATCTGATTTTGAGATGTATATGATATATACCACTGAGTTGAGTTCTGTGTGTTATTGTATTGTCTATAAAGATTGAGTCATTGCTTGAGGACAAGCAACAATTCTAAGTTGAGAGTGTTGATGTGCTATCGAAATACAACACATTGGATACTTAAAAACTTAGAATTTTGTATGTTCTTAATGTGATATTTGTGGGTTTTATGTGTTTTTGTGTTTAGATTTACAAGAAGATAGGTTGGTCATGATTTGGTGCAAAATTGTAGAAGATTGTTGGTTTTTGATGGTTTACAAGTCCCTCTACGGATTGTAGAGCATTATACGAGTTGTAGAGGCAGTTTCATGAAAAATTCCAGTGAAGGATGAATTTTGAAGATCAACTCAATGAGACATGTGTACGAGTCGTAGAGCACTCTACGAGTCATACTGATAAGTTTTGTAAAGATTTCCAATGAGGGACAAGTTAATGAAGTTGATGCCTACAAACATGCTTTATGAATCGTAGATCAGTGTACTAGTCGTGAAGTTGGGTCGTACAAATGAAGTCCAGAATCCCAGGAGCTGATTATGAGACCTCGACGATGATTCGTAGATCACATTTTGAGTCATAGAGACCTTTCGTGTTGTCCACCAACTAGTTTTTCTATTTTATTTAGGTCTTAGTTGTAATTATTATAAATAGCACTTTTAGGTTATTATACAAAGGAGGATGTCATTATTCAATACTTTTAGGGTTTGTACTTGGAGAACCCAATAATTGAGAGAGAAGATAGTCAGAAAACACTAGTGGGTGAATTTGATCTTGAAGCCTGTGATCCTCATTCTTCTTGGATTTTCTTAATTTCAATTCAATTGGGTAAGCATTTAATTGTGTTTTCTCAATTCATAATTTCTTTATCTATCCATAGCATGAGTAGCTAAATCCACAACTAGGGTTGTGGGAACCATGAAAAACTAGCTAAGTAAACCTGGGTAATTTACGATTCTTAGAATGAGTATATGCATGTATTAATCAATTCTCTTTGTTTTGCATGTTTTTTAATGGTGGCCAACATTAGAAACCAGCCTAATATTACTGGCTAGACCATGGTAGTAATGAATAGGAAAAAAAGATTGATTAACAGAATTTGATTGATGTGTTCTCGTCTTATCAACTGAACTGGGCCAAGGGGAGGTTGTACTGGGACGTTAATGGTTAGTATTGCACACTATGAAGATGGGCTAAGTCACATAGTAAAATTCGCCTCTCACCAAGATCATAGGGTTTGGTGAACTTAAATTACCATCCTGCATGTTATACACTAGTCAAGAGTTGGGTTATCTGGTGATACTTTGTTTGGGAATCATGGGGAACACAATACCCTAGTTGCTCTCTATTATTGATTGTTCCTCATGATAGTTAGTTTCATTACTTTCTTATTGATTATTGCGAAACCCCCATTTCGAGAATTGAGTTGATTAACTACTTGAATTGTTTATTGGTGAATTTATCTTGAGTCTACGTATTCCCTGTGGTTTTGAACCTAACCTTGGTTAAGTTTTATATCTTGACAACGACTGCTTTATTCTCTAAAATAGAGGTGTAACATGGGCGACATTAGCAGGGTATGGTGAAAGTACCAGGATCTTTTTGCTTCTGAACCAAGGGCCTTGTAGCAATAGCACTGCACTACTGAAGCTCTTGGGAGAGCTCCTGACTCACAGTGCACTTCTTGGTAACCATGTCCTTCATGTACTTCACATACCCTAACATCTTCTCCAATGCCTGAATGAGAGAGATGTTGATGGAGAGTTGTTTAAGCATGGAGAGAGAGTGCTTGAACTTGCTTTCCTCTTCCCTCTTTTTGATTCTTTGAGGGAAGGGAGGCGGATGCCTAGAAATGGGCTTCAACTTCTGTGGCGCATCAGCAGCTTCACTCACCCCATATATCCTTGCCACGATAATCTCCTACCTTTGCATCATTGGCCGCGATGATCTCTTCTCGAACATCATCTTCATCAATTGGCATAGGAGGATCAATGGTGCTCTTGCCACCCCTAGTAGTAACTGCCATATACTGCCCTTTATTGTTAGGATTCTAAACTATGTTGCTAGGCAGTGTACCCCTTTGACGTTAATTTAGTTGAGTCGACACTTGACCAAACTGTTGTTCAAGCTGTTTGATAGCTATAGAATGAGAATCAATTTTCTAATTGATGCTGAAAGTCTCTGATTCATACCCATCAAAGTCTTATCTTGTGTCTCAGCTTTCTTCAATAGTTAATCAAACATTTCCTCGATCCTCAAACTACTTGCACCTACGTCGTGGTTATGTGGTAGCACATAGGGGCCATTTCTGAAGCCATCTCACGACCTCAATCTGCATCTCTCTCTAGACCCCTTCTCTTATCATAATATCCATCGCGGTTCTCCCTGTAAGCTCCACCTCTGTTGATGTTATGACCTTGGTTTCCTTGACCTTGGCGCCAATAGTCCTAATTGGAACCTTTGGTGTTGGTCTGAAAACCCCCCGTCTGATCAGCAACAAAACATGCGTCCTAATCATAATAAAACTCCTCACACATGGGGTGTATGTAGAGGTTGATGAACCATTGCATTGACTTGCTCTTGATCTACTTGATTATCACCTCCATTCCTGTGCAAATTCGGGCAAGCTCTTATATGATTTCTTCATTGATCTTTGCTTGCTCCGAACCAGCACTAGCAGCGCATGAACTTTTGGTTGATGCTCTATCTCTTTGCCCCCATGCATGATTAGTCTTGACCACTCTCTCCATCCGCTCTATGATCCTTGCAAATGGCTAATCCAAGAATATGGCCCCCATGATAGTGTTAGCACAAGCCTGATTATTCTAATCAAGGGCACGGTAGAAGATCTCCACCAAGTCATCATCTACTATCTTGTGGTCTGGGAAACTCATCTAGCATTTGGTGAACCACTCCCAAGTAGTACTGATCGAATCACCAGGAAGTTGCTCAAAGTGATTGATCTAGTCTTTCAACTTGAGCTTCTTCGATCTAGGGAAGTACCTCTCCAAAAAGGCCTTCTATAAGTCTGCCCAACTGGTGATCAAACTCTGCGGGAGCTCAGATACCCATAATGCTGCATTTCATATAAGAGACAATGGGAAGACACGAAGTCCATAACATCCATAGATAAATTTTGTGTTCCTATCACACTCTTACAGATGAATGAAATATTCTGTACATGGCTATAAGGATTCTCTGATGGTAAGCCTGCAAATAGCCCACGGTTCTCCAGCATATGAAGCAACCCACTCAGGACTGTGAACTTTGTGTTTGCTGATAGTGGTGGCAACACAATAACTCCAGCCACCTCCATAGCCATAGGATTTAGCTTATATTTGTTCCACTTATAAGCATTGGCATTGAAATCTTGAGGCTGTGGAGCAATGTCCTCTAGAGGAGGTGGGCTCTCGTGATCAGCGTTCTCATTCTCATTCCTGTTTAAGGATGCATTGACCATGTTATTGCCATTGTCTTGGGCCATTATCCTCAATATTCGGTGAATATCTGGGTCAAATGGAGTCAAGTGTCTGCCTTGAATTTGTGTACTAGGCATACACCATGCCTACACCCTGTAAAGAAACAAAAATAAAACAAAACGCAAAATGTGGGAAATAAGGGATTAACACCCAAATTACTTATAAATTAACTAAGCCTTGCCGTATTTCTCGATAACAGTGCCAAAATCTTGATGTCACGCAAGTTACACGTCTTTCTGGAGGATAAAGCAGTCATTTTTAAGAAATAGAACCTAACCAAGGTTAGGGTCGAATCCACAAGGAATACATGGACTCAAAAGAATTCAATGACTACAATTTGAGTAGTTAACCGACTTACTTCCCCAAAGGGGGTTTTGTAATAATCAAGGGGAAATAAAACTAAACTAACTAACACTGGAGAGGATTCAATATGGAGAGAAACTAGGGTATTGTGTTCCCCATGACTCCCCAACTCAGTATCACCAGATAACATAATTCTTTTCTAGTGTGTAGTATGCAGGAGGGTAAGTTAAGTTCACCAAGCCCTTTTGTTGAAGGTGAGAGGTGAATTTCACTATGTGACTTGCTCCATCTCCATAGTGTGCATTATTAACCTTTACCTATTAGTCCCAGTACAACCTCCACTTGGCCCTGTTTGGTTGATTAGATGAGACACATCAATCGAATCTTATTAATTAGTCTCTTTTCCTATTAATTACTACAGTGGTCCAGTCAGTAACACTAGGCGGGTTCTAATGTTGGCCACTGGTAGAAAATATGCAAAACAAAGAGAGTTAATTAATACATGTATGCACACTTTCCAAGAATTACGAATTATCCGGTTTATCTAGTTAGTTCGTCATGGTTCCCACAACCCTAGTTGCTAATTTAGCTACTCATGCTTTGTGTAAATGAATGAATCATGAATTGGAAAAACATAATTGAACTCTTACACAATTGACTTAAGAACAAGCAAAACCAACTTCAAAGAGAATCACAAGATTAAAGATGAAATTAAATTACAAGTGTTGTCAAAGATTCTCCAATGTAACCGCGCTATTTTCTCTCCCTCTCTAATTACTGAGTTCTCTGAGTACTATGCAAAAAACTTATGAAACATAACCTAAAAAATCTATTTACAATAAGTAAAATACAAGTCATAAACGAAATATAATAACTGGTCAGCACGCTATACGAAAGTGGTTTACAGGCTATATTGCATTCCAGGGCTCCTAATCGGGGTCTCACACAAAGCTGTTGAAAAGTTAGACTTGAAGTCTATGACACCCCTCTACGACTCATTAAGTAGTTTACGACCAGTAAAGGGGTTTCGTCTGATGAATCTTCAGAAATTCCCAATCTCTGATCCTCAGGGAACGAACTATCTTCTACAACTCGTAAATCATTCCACGACCCGTCTGCATATTCGTGGAACAACTTTAGAAAATTGTCCCTCGCTGGAATTGTCTATGAAACCAACTTGACGACCCGTAGAATGATCTACGGCCCTTAAAGTTCTCATACGGCATCAAAATTCAACAACTTCTGTATTTCTTCCCAAAATCAAAGCCAAACCTATAATCCTGCAAATATAACATCAAAACGCATAAAACCAACTAACATCCCATTGAGAACACATAAAATTCCAAGTTTGAAGCATCAAAAGTTACTGTATTTTGACAACATATCACTAATCCATGAATGAAGTTGTACATACCTCAAGTAGAATACTTAGAATCAATGAAGGAAATTTGGAAAATCCTTAATTCAACCTTCAAACTTTAGCTTCAATGGAACCCTTGACCTAAAGAGAGAAATATTGAGAATCCTTGAAAGAATTTTGAGGATTAAAGACTTTGAATGAATTAAGAATAAGGCTTTGTAGAGGTTAGGTTGGCTAAGGTAGTTATAGTAGCCAAAACGACGTAGTTTAGGGCTTAGCTGAATTAGAAATGTCAAAAACACCCTCCATTAAAAACTACAAGAGCCGTCCAAGACACTCCTTCTGTGAGTCGTGGATGCACCTACGGTTGGTACCTTGCGTCATGGATCAGGGTGTCACAAATGTTATGTCACGGCCCAAGCCTAGGGCCTAGATGTTACATGGAGAATGGGGAACCCGAAGGGACCCCAAACAAGCCTCTTAACATATCAATACATATCATTGGTCGATGAAACAATTAAACAACATAATAAGAGTAGAAATAAGGGAAAAGGGACTAAAGGGATACTTTCATATCATAAGCATTAAAACAAGAGAGTCAAGGCTCAATACATAACATGATCAATGACACCTCTACTACATAGAGAAGAGCAGGGGCCAAGACAAGCAACCGGGCTCACCCTCATAGTCAATATGTACACAAAAGAAAGATAGTCTTAGTATATAGCATGAGATCATAGACACTGTCCCCGGAATGGAGGACTCACCAATAGCTTGAGAGAAATCGTACTAGCCATGTGGAGGAAGATGCTCAAACCGGTTCCTACATGGTGACATCATATAGGCATAGAGTATACGTTAGTATGTTTAAATGTACTAAGTATGTAGGATGCAATGCAACAAGTGATAAGCACTATACACAAAATGCATAACATAAGCAATAAATAAGCGTATAGCAATATGACATATATGAATGATGCTTGAAGTAAAATCATTCCTATGTAGAATGTAATATATGTGTAAGGAGAGACCATCATTAGTGAATATCCAAGGCCTACCACCTCCTTGGAGAGGTGAATGAGGTACGAACCCCTCAATATGGTTGATGAGGTACGAACCCCTCAACATGGTTACCCGGGCCTATAGCCCCCCGAGTGAGGCTTGGTCAATTCCGAACACTATAGAAATAATATCATATACATACATTCCTTTCATCATCATAAAGTCATTCAACTCATAAGACATGCATTGGGCCTCCAATTCCTCAAGAAATCATAATCAGACATTTCATCAAACACTTGGCGGGTGTGTAGTGCTAGTGTAAAACTATGCCATTCAGGAGTGAAATCATGTTAGAAAATTCAATGTAAAACCATCAACAGATACTTGGTAATACCCTTAAACAATATACATCAAAAGCCTTCACCAAATCTCATAATAGATCTTAGATTCATAGCTCAAAAAATGCTAAATTAATCATAATTTCATGAAACTCCAACATAGAGTGTAGTGAAATTAATAATAAGTAATACCAATGAGTAAATCAACTTTAAATCATGCAATTTAGGTGAAAAGGAAGTTTGGGCACCATGGATGAAAGGACCCAATGGTTGAAACCCACATACCTTGACTTGTGAGAATCCCTTAAGAATATTTGAATGGAGGTTGAAGCTTGGATAAATTCCTTAAGATCCGGATGAGATTTGGACACTTGAATTTTGAGATGAAATATTGTCTAAGTATTTGAGAGAGTATTTGGGAATGTCTTGAATGATATGAAGGTGAAATATAACTAAGTATATGTACTTTCACGCATGGGAACACTTAGGCCCAATAACCAAAACCTTTGGACCGAGATAGAAATTGGCAGCCAAATATGCACTATAGCACGCCCTTGGCGCGTCGCGTCAGGGGCGCGGATGCTCACTAAAAATCACATTTTTGTGATTTTTAGATTTTGATACGATTTCTCTTAAATCGGAGTTAGACCCATTGGCCACTCAATTTTCCCCCTGAACAAGAGTATGAAGTCGAAATTTTGATATCATGTATGGATTTTGAGATATATGGAAATTACAATTCCGGACATTTCAGAGGCACATTTTCAGGCACTTTTTGGGGTCTTTTCAATTTCTCCCCTTGGGAATATTCGTCCCCGAATGTCAAAGAAAGGTATATGAGAGACATAAATATGACAATTTTAGCCCACATAAGGATGCAACAATGCACTTAAACATCATTTCAAAAATCTCAACATAATTGTAAAATCATCATGAACTTATCAATTTAAACATGAATGCATGCAATGACATGAGGGTTGAACTTAAGACTTGAAATCACATAGGGGACTTAGATTAATGACTTAGGCTTGAGTGTAGTGGAAAATATACGGATATAGCTTTTGCATGTCTTCTTCGGCCTCCCAAGTAGCACTTTCAACTTGTTGATTCTTCCAAAGGACCTTAACGGAAGCCACATCCTTGTTCCTCAACTTCTTCACTTGTCTATCAAAAAATATGAATAGAAACCTCTTCATACATCAAATTGTCTTCAATAATAACCACAATATCAAGAGGCACAATAGCATTAGGGTCTCCTACACATTTCCTCAACATGGATACATGAAAGACCGGATGAATCAAATCCATCTCACTAGGCAATTCTAACTCAGAAGCTACCTTGACAATCCTCCTCATTACCCTATAACGACCCACATATCTTGGACTCTACTTGACCTTCTTACCAAAACAAACCATACCCTTCATGGGTGATACCTTCAAATAGACCCAATCACCAACTTTGAATTCAAGATCCCTTCTCCTCACATCGGCATAGGAGTTTTGGCAACTTTGGGCCATCTTCAACCTTTCTCTAATCATCCTAAACTTCTCGAAAGCCTTCATAACCAGATGCATACTCATCAATGCCACCTCTTCAACTCAAACCACCCAACTAGTGATCTACAACGTCTACTATACAGAGCCTCAAAAGGGGCCATACGGATACTAGAATGATAGCTATTGTTATAGGCAAACTCAATCAATGAAAGATGATCATTCCAAATACCCTTAAGCTTCAATACACAAGCCCTAAGCGTATTCTCAAGTGTTTGGATAGTTATTACATCCATTTAAGGGTGAAAGGCCGTACTAAATTTAACTTTTGTACTAAGAACCCTTTGAAAGAACCTCCAAAAATGTGAAGTAAATTGAGCACCTTGATTCGATATAATGGACAACGGAACCCCATGCAACCTCACCAAGACATGAATATGAAACCTAGCATAATCTTCATCCCCATATGTGGTATTAACCGGAAGAAAGTGAGCCGATATCGTTATCCTATCAACCATAACCCAAATGGAACCAAAACCCTTTCTAGTCTTGGGCAACCCAACCACGAAATCCATATTAGTCTCCTCCCACTTCTGAGTAGGAATCTCTATGTCTTGTGCTAGGCCACCCGACCTTTGGTGCTCGGCTTTTACTTATTTGCAACTATGATAATCAGATACAAATATCACAATATCCCTCTTTATACCTCCCCACCAATACACCTCTCTCAAATCTCTATACATCTTAGTAGAATCGGGGTGAATAGAATAGGAAGAACCATGAGCCTCATCAAGAATCTTTTCTCTCAAGCTATCAACAAAAGGCACACATAACCTACCTTGGTATCTAAGGCTACCATCTTCTCCTTGGGAGAAAACCTCTGCCTTACCACCCTTTACCAATGCCTTCAATTCTAACAAAGCAGGGTCAAAATCTTGCTTAGCTTTCACCTCCTCAACCAATGAAGATTTAGAACCATCAACAACAATAACACCACCATTATCATCCTCTTCCAATCTAACTCCCAATCTAGCCAACCGATGGACCTCTTTAGCCGCCCTTTTGCCACCATTATCAACATGAGCTAGGCTACCCATGAACACCCTACTCAAAGCATCCACCATATTAGCCTTATCAGGATGATAATGCACACTCATATCATAGTCGTTAAGAGGTTTTAGCCACCTTCTTTGTCTCAAGTTGAGATCTTTTTGAATGAAGACATATTGGAGACTCTTATGATCGGTTAACACATCAACATACACCCCATATAGATAATAACACACAATTTTCAAAGAAAAGACCACGACAACTAACTCAAGATCATAGGTAGGATAATTCTTTTCATGCACTTTCAGTTGTCTAGAAGCATAGGCTATCACCTTATCATTTTGCATTAGAACACAACCCAAACTAACTCTAGAAGCATCACAATATACAACAATTCCTTCTAGCCCTTCCAGTAGTGACAAAATAAGAGCAGACACAAGCTTATCCTTCAATATTTGGAAACTCTTTTCACACTCATCGGACCATACAAATGGGACTTTCTTTTGAGTCAACTTTGTCATAGGAGAAGCAATAGAAGAGAACCTATTCACAAACCTCGGTAATAACCTGCTACGCCTAAGAAGCTCCTAATATACGATGGGGTCAATGGTCTAGGCCAATTTCTAATCACATCCTTCTTTTTAGGATCCATCTTAATACCATCCCCTGACACCACATGACCTAGGAAAGCAACCTCGTTTTGAAAGGACCCTAAAAAGTCCAAAAATGTGCCTCAGAACTACCCGAAATCGTAATTTTCATATATCTAAAAGTCCATTTGTTATTTCAAAAATCTGACTTCAAATTATTTTTCACGAGGTCAAATTGAGTGGGAGCTAGGTCTAACCCGAATTTTAGAGCAACCGTATCAAAATCCAAAACTCACAAAAAATGCAATTTAGGAGAGTCAACTTTGAAGGGGTATATCTCTTAGCAGACAAAGAAGTGGGTGGCCCATAACATACCAACGTAAATCCCTTTGAATTAGCTTTTTAACGCACTTAATTTCACCTCATTCTGAGCTTGGATGAAGGATTTATGCCCATTTTAGTAGTACTCATTTGTGCAGAAAATGCAAATTCTAGTGAAATTAGTGCGACACTTCCGTGATGCGCCCCTGTTGTTTTTGTTGCCTGTTTTAATTTTTTTGATCAAAGACTTATAAATCTTGGGCGTAAGGGTTCCCACACTTGAAAATGCCTATATTTAGCCTTATTTCACCCTCATATCATCCTAAAATATTCCCCAATACTCACCAAAACACTTAGCCAAATATTTACTCCCAAATTCAAGTACCATAACCCTCATCCAAATCTAAGGAATTCCTTCAAGCTTCAATTTTCCATTAAAGTCTTCTTCAAGAAATTCTTCAAGGTCAAGATATGTGGGTTTTAGCCATTGGGTTCTTCCACCCATGGTACCTTAATCTCCTTTTTACTCAATTTGCATGATTTAAAGTTTATTTTACATGTGGGTCTTGTATATTAAGAAATTTACTACACAGTGATTTGAGTTCATGAAAGTATGGTTGTTTTAGCATGTTTTGAGCTGTAAATCTTAGATCTAATGTTGGATTTGATGAGGGGTTTTGATGTGAATATCTTGGGGGTGTTGCAAGGTGTTGATTGATGGTTTTACAAAAGATTTTTTTGCATGATTTCATCTCTAAATTTCATGGTCTTTTACCCCATTGCACACCCTCTAAGTGTTAGATAAAATGTCCGGATGTGGTTTCCTAAGGATTTAAAGGTCCAAACCATGAGATATGATATGATTGACTATATGATGATGAAATGAGCTTACATATACGATATATTCTCTATAAAGTGTTGCATTAGATCATGACCGATCTAGGTGACCTAGTTGAGGGGTCTACATCTCAACCACTAGAGTGATGCGCGCTATCATCACTAACCTTGATGAGGGATCTGTACCTCACACACTAGGGTGATGGGTGCTATCATCACTAACCTTAATGAGGGGTTTGTAGCTCACACATTAGGGTGATGGGTGCTATCATCACTAGCCTTGAGGGGGGGTTTGTACCTCACACACTAGGGTGATGGGTGCTACCATCAGTAACCTTGATGAGGGGTTTGTACCTCACACAGTAGGGTCATGGGTGCTATCATCACTAACCTACCAAGGGGTTTGTACTTTGGAAATCTAGCTTGGTCTATTATACACATATGATATCCTATATGAGCATGAGTTATTTAAGCATGTTTTACTTTAGCATTGACCATACATGTCATATTGTTATATTATGCGTATTGCCTATTGTTATGCATTTCAATTATGATGCGTATCTTTTGTTGCATTGCATCCTACATACTTGGTACATTCAAATATACTAACACATACTCTTGCCTACATGATATCACCATGTAGGAACCGGAGCCCAAGTTGATCATCTTCCTCCTCCATGTGGCTAGTCGGTGCTATTCAACCTAGTTGGTGAGTCCTCCAATTCGGGGACCCTAGTCTATGTTTCTCTCATTACGTATTGAAACATTCTTCTTTATGTCCTATTTTGACTATAAGGGTGAGCACGATTGCTTTGTCTTGGCCCATGCTCTTATATATGTAATAGAGGTGTTGTTGGACATGCTATGTATCTATGATATGAGTCTTTGACTCTTTTGTCTCTTGATGTTGTTGTTATGAAAGCTTTCCCTTAATCTTATTTCCCTTTACTTATGTTTCCTATGTCATTTTACATTGCTTCCACGAACAAAGATGTGTAATGATATGCTACAAGGTTTGTTTAGGATTCCTTCGGGTTCCACATTCACCGGTCAGGTCTAGGCCCTAGGCTTGGGTTGTGACACTTTTAACTAGAATTCACATTTTTCATACTTGACAACAAATTCTCTTCCCTAAATCTTTGTAGAACTACACTCAAATGGTCCATATGCTCCTCCTCACTATGTGAATATATCAAAATATCATCAATGAAGACCACAAAAAATGAGTCAAGGTAGGGTTTGAAGACCCTATTCATAAGATCCATGAAGATGGCTGATGCATTGGTCAACCCAAAAGACATCACAACAAACTCATAATATCCATACCTAGTCAAAAAAGTTGTCTTAGGAATATTACACTCCTTCACCTTCATTTGATGGTACCTGGACCGTAGATCAATCTTAGAGAAGTGACTAGCCCCTTGCAATTGGTCAAACAAATCATCAATCCTTGGAAGAGAATACTTATTCTTTATGGTGACCCTATAAGTTTCCGGTATTCTATACACATTTTAAGGGACCTATCCTTCTTCTTCATAAACAACACCGGAACACACCAAGGTGATTGGCTAGGCCTAATAAAACCCTTCTCCAACAAGTCCCTCAATTGCTCCTTCAACTCCTTTAACTCC
>JAPFFP010000479.1:0-18140 GCA_026153255.1 Solanum medicagineum
GAAAGTCAAGATGTGGTGGTCAAGGGTAAATTCATTTCATGCATTAAAGCCCATAAGTTGATTTCTAGGGGGTATTTGTATCATCTTGTGAGGGTTAAAGATGTGGAGTCTAAAGTCCCTTCCTTGAGTCGGTCCTCATTGTAAACGAGTTTCTTGGTGTCTTCCCAAATAACCTTCCAGGTGTCCCTCCCGAAAGGGAGATAGATTTTTGAATAGATCTAGTTCCTCATACTCAACCTATCTCCATTCCCCTTTACCATATGGTCCCGGTGGAGTTGAAGGAGTTAAAAGAGCAATTCAAAGTTTTGTTGGAAAAGGGATTTATTAGTCCTTGCCAATCACCTTGGGGTACTCCGATGTTGTTTGTGAAAAAGAAGGATGGGCCACTTAGAATGTGCATTGACTACCTGATGAGATGTTCATGATCCAATAAGAAAGTAGTCGCTATCAATAATTAACCTAACCAAAGGTTAGGGTCAAATCCACAAGCAATATAGGGCTTGACTATAGAGATCCAATACCAATCATTTTAAGCATCGATTACTAAAATCTCTAAATGGGGGGTTTTATTGTAATTCAAGAATAAAAATAAAAACTAAACTACCTATGCAGGAAGACACTCAAACTTAGGGAAAACTTGGGGATTGTGTTCCCCATGATTCGTTGACTTAATTACCCTAGACAACATAAATTTAATTGGGAATTCATATGCAGGACGGTAACTTAGGTTCTTCCAGCCCTCTTGTGAAGGTGAAGGTCAAATTTTGCCATGGCGCGTGGTCGGCAACCATGGTGTGTCAACTAACTATTACCTGTTGTCCCAGTCAACCTCCCCTTGGTAAGGTTTAGTCGATTAGACGGGAACACATCAATCGTATCCTGCCATCTACTTCCCTTTTCCTATTCGTCACTACCTTTATTGGGATCATAATAGTAGGTAGGGTTTGGTGTTGACCACCACCAAACAACAATCAAAATGAAGGGAAATAAGCAATACATGCAAAACCTCAATCAAAGAAATGCACAAAGTCTAGGTTATTTCAAGTAAAATAGTCATGGTACCCTCAACCCCAAGTTGTGGGTTCTTAGCTACTCATAACTAAGGCAAAATCAACAATAATGCAAATAAATGACATAGTTGAGAGTTTACCTAAAGCAATGAAGAGCAAGAACACCTTCAAGTTGAAAACCACAAGCTTGGAATAATGGCAAATAAGTACAAGCGGGTTTTCAACTCCTCTAAAGTGGGTCTTCAAATTGAAAGATAAAATTCTACTCTAAACCGAAAAAATGCTCCTAGAATATTTACAAGTAGCTGTGAATGTCGGGTCTCTCCAAAATAAACCCTCACATAAAGTATATATTGTGTTTACAAATTAAACCCTAAAAATTATACAAAAAGATAGCTGACAGCAGGTATGTCACATAGGTACGACTCATAGGATGACTTACAAGTTGTAATCGGGGTCTCGTAGTCAGCACTTGGCATTTGCGACTTGACTGTTATGACCCATTGTTACTAGTTGTAGCTCGGGCTACGACTCGTATGCTCCTCTCATAGTCTAGGCCTTCAGTTTTTGGTCCAACAACTTGGCTCTCTAATTCTTGCTATGAGTCCACCTATATGAGTCGTGGTACAACTTATGACTCGTAGGATGGCCTCCTAGGGTTGACCTCCACTTAGCATATTTATGAGTTTTCGATCTCTGTTTTTTGGTATGACACACCCTACGACTCGTAGGTGAGCTCTATGTCCTATGATTCAGCAAAATCTGCAACTTTTCTTCAAAATCATGCCAACCTAACTTTTTCTGCAAGATCAACACAAAAATACATAAAAATTATAAAAAGTCGCATTAAGAACTCAACAAAATCCCTTGTTTTAGGCATCAAATGTGTTGTATTTTAATAGCACATCAACACCCTCAACTTAGAATTGTTGCTTGTCCTCAAGCGACGACTCAATCTAAGCAGACAATGTGAGACACATAGTAGTTACACTAATGGCATATACATCCTTTACATTAAATCAGGTACCTAACTCTCATTTTCAAAACTAGATTGCAAAGCTACTCAGTAAACCAAAACACAAAGCATGTGTCCGGCAAACTAACTATGACAAGCAAAGGAATATCAACCATCCACAGTCACTGATGTAGTCATATGCTAGTTATGCAGTGCAAATGCCCTCACAGAAAAGAAGTCCCTCTTTCTTACTCAAAGTGCATTAAAAATCAGGGATTGTGCAAGCATTCTCACTCTCACAAATGAAATTCCTGCAAAATGACTAACACCATAGGCTTTCCTCTATACTCAACTTTCAGACTGATGAAAAAGTGGATTTTGATCACTTTAGGACTTAATTTCTTGTAACGTAGGCTCATGGGGCTTTGGTATGGCATTTTAGGAAAACAGAGACTCAAAGCTATCCTTGAACCATATTTATCAACACTCTTACCTTCATAACTCAACCATTTACATTAACTCCGCCCTTATTCTCCTTTTCTCAAACTTTTCCTGGGTGTTTTCTTTCTCTTTTTCAGCTGTGCCTTATTTTTGAACTCTTTTTGCTATTCTCTTCAATCTAAGGTAACTTTTCTTTTCTTTTTCTCATCCGGCATATGATTTCTTCATTTCTTTATTGCTTTCCAAACTAACCACTTCATTTTCATTGCTTTACCATGATAAGGGCCACCCTCAACTTAGGCTTTTAGCCTAAGGTGAAGCACACAATATCTATTCCCTAAACCAGGGCCACTATTTGTAGCCACCCTTAACTTAGGTTTTTTGCCTCAATCAAGGTTCACATATTCAAGGATAGACCAACGCCTATATCAAGGTATTTAATAAAATAAGGGTAAGCTACCTAGTTGTCAAGAAAGAACAGGTACATGAAAGCTCAAACATTTGGATCAAGGGATCTACTAATCCCATTTGGTAGGCCATTTAGGCAAAACTGAGTTCACTAAAAGAATGAAGGCCTAAGATCCTTTCCCAATTAACCACATATCTAGTCCAATTTTAGAGTAACAAGGCAAGTTCTGAGTCAATACACAATGCATGAATACTACAAAGTAATCTCACACTCTCATATCCTTGCATACATAATCAAATAAACTCACAGGTCATGCTTCAAGCATCAACTTGCCTTCGCTTTATTAGAACAAATGCCATATAATCACATGCATGATTGTAAAAATAACCAACAATCTCAAAAATTTAACAAAAAACATTTAAAGACTATATATGCCAAAAGATAATGACTACTGTATATCTAGAAATTATCTACACTACCTAAACTTGCCGGTTCAACAGAAATTAGATATCCACGAGGAAAAAGAACACAGTCAAGAAAACCTCGGGATCAAAATTACGGGTAGTTATGGACCCTAAGCTACTAAGACTTCATTAAGATCCATAACTGGCCACACCCCATCGAAAAATTTGTGCATTATCCTCAGTGCACTAAATCAAGAAACAATAGAGAATATAGGAGTAAAATAAAACATACCTTGGGTTGCCTCCCAAGAAGCGGCTGATTTATTGTCACAGCTTGACTTAGTTTACTTGGTTACTCAAACTTCACCCATTTCTCAAACCTTGCTCCCCACAGGTTTGCTTTTTCTTCCACCTTGAACTTATGTATTAAACCCCTAGTTTCTTTTCCAACTTTCTGTCATGCTCAAAGGATTGTGGTATAAGAATAAGGGGAATGAGTATTAGATTTTTCCTGTTATTTGGAGTAAAGGCTCCCATCCTAAGCTTCTTGTAGACCACAAGGGGCTTCAAATTTATGCTGACATCTAGATCAAATAGTGCCCTTGCAAACTCTGCGTCTTTTATTATGCAAGGTACAGTGGTGCATCTTCTCCACTGACTCGATAAGAAGAGTGTTGATGGATAGCTGTTTTAACATGGAGAGAGAGTGCTTTTGACCTTGCTTTCCTCCTCTCTCTTCTTTAGTCTTTGAGGGAAAGGAGGAGGAGGCCTGGGGATGGGCTTATACTTTTTTGGCTCTTCAATTGATTCATTTACCACATCTTTGCCACACTCGTCTCCTTCAACTACATCTTTATTTGTAACTATTTACTCATGAATACTTCTACAAAAACAAGCACAAGAGGATCGATAGTACTCTTACCACACCCACTAGTAACCTTTGTACATTATCGTTCATCCTCAGAGTTTTGCACCGTATCACTAGGCAATGTACCACACTGATGCTGCTTAAGTAGAGTTGATACCTGACCAAACTGTTACTGAAGCTGTTTAATAGCCACAAAATGAGAATATATTTTTTTTTATTAATGTTTGCAATTTCTGATCTCATTCCACGTGGAGTCTTATCCCGTGTCTCGGTCTTCTTAAACAGGTGATCAAACATCTCCTCAATTCCGGAGTTGCTTGTGCCTGCATCATGTTGGTGTGGTGGAATATAAGGATCATTTCTGAAACCATCTCCACTTCTCCACTCGAGGGCCTCCCATTTTTTCACATAATAACCACACTGGCTATCTCTGTAAGCATATTCTCTTCCATAGGTTCAATTTTGGTTTCCCTGAACTTGGACGTTGGGCTGAAAATCCCACATCTGATCAGCTGAAAACCAATTGTCCTTCTCATAATATAACTCCTCGTACATGTACATATGTGAAGGCTAATATTGTGATCAGGGACACTCCGCACATCTTTTTTTTATGTCCTGAAAAGAAACGAAACAAACAAAATGAAAACAAAAAAAAAAGTAAAATATAAGAGAGTTAAGATATTCCCCGGCAACGGCGCCATAATTTTGATATGATGTTCACGCTCTAATAAGAAAGCGATTGCTGTTAGTAATTAATCTAATCGAAGGTTATGGTCAAATCCACAGGGAATACGGGGCTTGACTATAGAGATCCACTACCAATCATTTCAAGCATCGATTACTAAAATCTCTAAATAGGGGTTTTCTTTCTAATTCAAGAATAAATAAAAACTAAACTAACTATGCAGGAAGACACTCAAATTTAGGGACAACTTGGGGATTGTGTTTCCCATAATTCGTTGACTCAATTACCCTAGACAACATAAATTTAATTGGGAATTCATATCCAGGATGGTGACTTAGGTTCTTCCAACCCTCTTGTGAAGGTGAAGATTGAATTTCCCTATGGTACGTGGTCGGCAACCATGGTGTGCCAACTAACCATTACCTATTGTCCCAGTCAACCTACCCTTGGTCAGGTTTGGTCGATTAGATGGGAACACAACAATCGAATCCTATCATCTACTTCCCTTTTCCTATTCGTCACTACCTTAGTAGGGATCATGATAGTAGGCAGGGTTTGGTGTTGGCCACCACCAAACAACAATCAAAATGAAGGGAAATAAATAATACATGCAAAACCCCAATCAAAGAAATGCACAAAATCTAGGTTATTTCAAGTCAAATACTCATGGTTCCCACAACCCCAATTTGTGGGTGCTTAGCTACTCATAACTAAGGAAAAGTCAACAATAATGCAACTAAATGACATAGTTGAGAGTTTACCCAAAGCAATGAAGAGCAAAAACACCTTCAAGTTGAAAACAACATGCTTGGATTAATGGTAAATAAGTACAAAATGGGTTTTCAATTCCTCTAAAGCGGGCCTTGAAATTGAAAGATAAAAATCTACTCTAAACCTAAAAATGCTTGTAGAATATTTACAAGTAGCTGTGAATGTCGGGTTACGACTTGTATGCTCCTCTCGTAATCTAGGCCTTTTGTTTTTGGTTTAACATTTTGGCTCTCAAATTCTTGGTACGAGTCCACCTATACGAGTTGTAGTGCAACTTACGACTCATAGGATGGCCTCGTATGGTTGACCTCCACTTAGCAGATTTTTGAGTGTTTGGTCTCTGTTTCTTGCTATGACACACCCTATGACTCATAGCTTGGGCTATGACTCATAGGTGAGATCGTATGTCCTATGATTCAGCAAAATCTGCAATTTTTCTTCAAAATCATGCCAAGCTAACTTTTCTGCAAGATCAACACAAAAACACATAAAAACCATAAAAAGTCGAATCAACAACTCACAAAATCTCTTGTTTTGGGCATCAAATGTGCTATATTTTGACAGCATATCACTACCAGTAACTCAATAGGGTCACTATAAAGAATAAATATCCTCTTCCAAGAATTGATGACTTGTTTGACTAATTGCAAGGGGCTAGCTTCTTCTCTAAGATTGATCTTTGGTTCGAGTATCATCAAGTAAGGGTGAGGGAGTATGATATTCCCAAGACGACCTTCCAGACTAGATATGGGCATTATGAGTTTGTTGTGACGTTGTTTGGGTTGACTAATGCACCGTCCATCTTCATGGACCTAATGTGTAGGGTCTTCAAATCCTACCTTGATTCCTTTGTTGTGGTCTTTATTGATGACATTTTGATCTACTCTCAGAGTAGGGAGGAACATTTGGGTTATTTGAGAGTTGTGTTGCAAAGATTGAGAGAGGAGAAATTGTATGCGAAATATGATAAGTGTAAATTTTGGTTGAAGGAGGTTTCATTCTTGGATCATGTGGTCTCGAGGGATGGTATAAAAGTGGATCCTAAGAAAACCTATGTAATTAGGAATTGGCCTAGACCATTAACCCTGTCAGATATTAGGAGCTTCTTGGGTCTTTCGGGTTACTATAGAAGATTTGTGAATGAGTTCTCTTCCATCGCTTCCCCTATGACCAAATTAACTCAAAAGAAGGTTAAGTTTGTGTGGTCCGACGAATGTGAGAGAAGCTTCCAAATGTTGAAGGATAGACTCGTGTCCGCCCCTATATTGTCACTACCAGATGGGCTTGAGGGTTTTGTTGTGTATTATGATACATCTAGAGTTGGTTTGGGTTGTGTGCTTATGCAAAATGGTAAGGTCATAGCTTATGCTTCTAGACAAATCAAAGTGCATGAAAAGAACTACCCTACCTATGATCTAGAGTTTGCTGCTATGGTGTTTGCATTAAACATAAGGTTTCATTATTTGTATGGGGTGCATGTGGATGTCTTCACCGATCATAAGAGCCTCCAATATATATTCACTCAAAAATATCTCAACTTGAGACAAAGAAGGTGGCTAAAACTTCTTAAAGACTATGACATGAGTGTACATTATCATTCGGGTAAGGAAAACGTGGTGGCGGATGCTTTGAGTCGGGTGTCCATGGGTAGCCTAGCTCATATTGATAGTGGTGATAGGGAAATGGCTAGGGAGGTGCATAGATTGGATAGATTGAGGGTTAGGTTGGAAGAGGTTGGTGATGATGGTGTGGTTGTTGTTGATGGATCTAAGTCTTCATTGGTTAATAAGGTGATAGCAAAACAAGATCTTGACTCCTCCTTGCTTGAATTAAAGGCCTTGGTAAAAGAGGGCAAAGTATAGGTTTCTTCCCAAGGGGGAGATGGGGATCTTAGGTACCAGGGTAGGTTGTGTGTGCCTTGTGTTGATGGTTTGAGGGAGAAAATCTTTGATGAGGCCCATAATTCTTTTTATTCTATCCACCCCGGTTCCACAATAATGTATAGAGACTTAAAAGATATGTATTGGTGGGGAGGCATGAAGAGCGACATTACAAAATTTGTTTCCGGTTGCCATAGTTGTCAACAAGTCAAAGCCGAACATCAAAGGCCGGGTGCCCTAACCCAAGACATAGAGATTCCCACTTAGAAGTGGGAGGTGATTAATATGGATGTTGTGGTTGGGTTTCCCAAGACTAGAAAATGTTTTGATTCCATTTGGGTGGTGGTTGATAGGATGATGAAATCGGCTCACTCTCTACCTATTAAGACCACATATGGGGCTGAAGAGCATGCGAGGTTGTACATCCATGAGATAGTGAGGTTGTATGGGGTTACTTTTTCCATCATATCATATCATGGTTCACAATTCACTTCACTCTTTTGGAGGTCTTTTCAAAGGGATCTTGGTACATTCACCTTGGTACGGCCTTCCTCCCTCAAACGGATGGCCAAGCTAAAAGGACAATTTAAACCCTTGAAGATATTCTTAGGGAATGTGTATTGGAGTTGAGGGGTATTTGGGATGACTATCTTCCTTTGATTGAGTTTGCCTACAACAAAAGCTATCACTTTAGCATCGGTATGGCTCCTTTTGAGGCACTCTGTGGGAGACGTTGTAGATCACTGATTAGTTGGTTTGAGGTTGGGAGGTGGCTTCATTGGGACCGGATCTAGTTATGGATGCTCTTCAGAAGGTTAATATGAGAACAACCCAAAGTCATAAAAAATATTATGTCGATGTGAGAAGAAGAGACCTTGAGTTCAAAGTGGGTGATTAGGTTTATTTGAAGGTTTCTCCAATGAGAGGTGTTGTCCGTTTTGGTAAAAAGGGAAAGTTGAGTCCAAGGTATGTTGGTCCTTATGAGGTGTTGAATAGGGTTGGTAAGGTGGCTTATGAGTTGAAGTCGCCTAGTGAAATGAACTTGGTTCATTCGGTGTTTCATGTCTCTATGCTAAGAAAATGTGTTGGTGATCCTAGTGCTATTGTGCCTCTTGATGTTGTGGGTGTTGTCGAGGATAACTTGAATTATCTAGGTTCCAGTTCATATCCTAGATAGGGAAGTGAAGAGATTGAGGAACAAAGCGGTGGCATCCGTTAAGGTCCTTTGGAGGAACCAACAAATCGAAAGAGCTACTTGGGTGGCAGAAGCGGACATGCAAAAATGGTATCCTTATCTTTTCCACTCCACCCAAGCCTAAGGTAGTATTTCTAAGTCCCCTATGTGATTTCAACTCTTATGTTTTATCCCCTATGTCATTCATATGTTTTCATGCTTAAGCTCGCAAGTCATGATGATTTTACACTCATGTTGACATCTCGAAAATGGTGTTTTAACTGTAATGTTGCATTTTAGCTGGGGCTGATTTGTTTATGATCATTCTTATCTTATGCATCTCTTTTACATTCAGGGATGAATGTTCTCAAGGGGGAGATATTGAAATGACCCTAAAGGTGCCCAAAAACATGCCTCGGAATGCCTAGAATTTTAAATTACATATATCTCAAACTCTGTTTGTTATTTCGAAAATCCGACTTCATATTCTTGTTCAGGGGGTCCAAATTAGGTGAAAAATGGTGTAACCCCGATTTAAGAGAGAAAGATTAGCAATCATGAAATTCCAAAAATGCAAATTCTAGTGGGGTTTTCGAGTTGCGTCCGCGACGCACCCCTGTGTTGTTTTGGACACTATTTTTCAGCTTTGGTCCAAGACTTTAAGCTTTGGGCCTTAAAGTTCCCATATGTGTTTTCACCTATACTTAGTCATATTTCACCCTTATATCATTCTAAATATTTCTCAATACTCCCCAAAACACTTAGTCATATTTTCACTCCCAAAACTCAAGTCCCAAACCTTCATCCTAAGCTAAGGTCTCCTTCAAGGTTCTTCTTCAAGCTTTAAGTCTCCATCTCCAATCTTCACCAAGTTCATCTCTAAGCTAAGGTATGTAGGTTTTAGCCATTGGGTTCTTCCACCCATGGTGCCCTAATCTCCTTTCACTCAATTTGCATGATTTAGAGTTGATTTTACATGTGGATCATGCATAATGAGAATTTTATTGCACAGTGATTTGAGTTCATGAGAGTATGGTTATTTTAGCATGTTTTGAGCTCTAAATCTTGGATTTAATTCTGGGTTTGATGAGGGGTTTTGGTGTGATTGTGTTGGGGTGTTTCAAGGTGTTGATTGATAGTTTTACAACAGATTTTCTATCATGATTGTCTTTTACCCCCATTACACTTCCCAAGTGTTTGATAAAATATCCGACTAGGGTTTCTTGAGGAATTGAAGGTCCAAAGCATAAGATATGATATGAATGACTATATGATGATGAAATGAGCTTATGTATATGATAAATTCTATATAAAGTGCTGCATCAGACCATGCCTAATCTAGGGGGACTAAGAACCCGAATAACCTAGATGAGGGTTTGTACTCATCAACCTAGGGAAGGGTTTGTACTTCTCCACCTGGTGATGGGGCGGCATCATCACTAAACTAGATGGGGGTTTGTACACGTCAACCTAGGGAAGGGTTTGTACTTCTCCACCATGTTGATGGGGCGACATTATCACCAACCTAGATGAGGGTTAGTACTCATCCACCTAAGTGATGGGGCGAGATCATCACTAACCTACCAAAAGGTTGTACATTTGGAAATCTATCTTGGTCTCTTCTACACATATGATATCCTATATGAGCATGAGTTCCTTAAGCATTTTTAACTTATGCACTGATCATGCATGCAGTGCTGTTATATTATGCCTATTGCCTATTGTTATGCACTTTGGTTATGATGCCTATCTCTTGTTGCATTGCATCCTATATACTTAGTACATTCAAATGTACTAACGTATACTCTATGCCTACATGATGTCACCATTTAACTGGTGCCCAAGTTGATCATCCTCCTCCACGTGGCTAGTTCGGTGCTATTCAAGCTAGTTGGTGAGTCCTCCATTTTTGGGACCTAGTCTTTGTTTCTTCTATTATGTATTGAGATATTTTCTTTATTATCTATTTTGAATATGAGGGTGAGCCCGGTTACTTTGTCTTAGCCCCCGCTCTTATCTATGTATTTGAGGTGTTTGTTGGACATGTTATGAATCTATGATATGAGTTTAACTCTTGTCTTTGACCATGATATTGTGTGAGCATTTCCCTAGCCCCATTTCCCCATTCTTTTATCTTTGATGCTTGATTTATTGCTTCCGCGACCAAGGATGTGTAATGATGCTTTATGAGGCTTGCTTGGGGTCCTTTTTGGGTTCCCCTTGCGCCATGTCACATGTAGGCCCTAGGGTTGGGTCATGACATTGCTGACCACGCGCCATGGTGAAATTCGACCTTCATCTTCACAAGAGGGCTGAAAGAACCTAAGTTACCGTCCTGAATGCAAATTTCCAATTGTATTTTTGTTGTCTAGGATAATCGAGATGACAAACCATGGGGAACACAATTCCCAAGTTGTCCCTAAAATTGAGTGTTTCCTCACATAGTAGTATTGTATTTATTTTACTTTTGATCCTTTTTGAATCACAACCCCCCCTCCATTTAGAGATTTTAGTGATAGATACTCGAAATGATTGATAGTGAATTCTTGTAGTCAAGACCTGTATTCCCTGTGGATTCAACCCTAACCTTCGGTTAGGTTAATTGATGACAGTGACCGCTTTCTTATTGGAGCGTGAATATCATCAGTGAGCCCTTACTTGAATGGAAGGGTAGTGACTCTGCTATTAAAAGTCGGTTTATTTCCTACTTAAGGACCGAAAGATGATCTCTAAGGGGGTGTATCTATCATATTGTGAGGGTCAAGGGTGTAGATTTCGAGTCACTTACTCTTGAGTCGGTTTTGATGGAGAATGAGTTACTGGATGTGTTCCCCAAAGACTTGCCCAGTATTCCTTCCCAAATGGAAGTAGACTTTAGTATAGATCTTATCCCGGACACTCAGCCTATCTCGATTCTCCATTATCATATGAAACTAGCTGAATTGAATGAGTTGAAGTATCAATTGAAAGATATGTTAGAGAAAGGCTTCATTAGTCCAAGTATATCTCCATGGGGTGCCCTAGTGTTATTTGTAAGAAAGAAAGATGGATTTATTTGGATGTGAATTGATTATAGGTAATTGAATAAGGCGACCATCAAGAATAAGTATCCATTGCCTAGGATCAATGACTTGTTCGACCAACTTCAAGGGGATAACCACTTCTCTAAGATTGACCTCCGTTTCGGGTATCATCAGTTGAAAGTTAGAGAGTGTGATATTCCCAAGATGACTTTTTGAACTAGGTATGGGCACTTTGAATTTGTGGTGATGTTGTTTGGGTAACTAATGCTCTAGCAGTGTTTATGGATCTTATGAATTGGATGTTCAATACATTCCTTGATAGCTTTGTGGTTGTCTTTATTGATGGTATTCTCATTTATTCCCAAAGTGAGCGGGAGCAGATGGATCATTTGAGGTTGGTTCCTTAAACCTTAAGGGAGAAGGAGTCGTATGAAAATATTAGCAAATATGAGTTTTGGTCAGGTGAAGTGGCTTTTCTCGGTTATGTGGTGTCCCGTGATGGTATTAAGGTTGAGCCGAAGAAGACTGAGGCCGTGAAAAATTGGTCTAGACCATTGACTCCCTCACATATTCGAAGCTTTCTTGGGTTGGCTAGCTGTTACAGGAGGTTTGTTGAAAGGTTCTCATTCATTGCATCTACATTGACTAAGTTGACCCAAAACAAAGTCAAGTTTGCGTGGTCAGATGAATATGAGAAGAATTTCCAGACCTTAAAGGATCGACTTGGATCGGCTCCTGTTTTGACCTTACCAAATATCTTGGAGAGGTTCGTGCTGTATTGTGACGCTTCTCAGACTGGATTGGGTTGTGTACTTATGCTACATGGTAAGGTTATAGCATATGTATCAAGGCAATTGAAGGTGCGTGAGCGTAATTACTCGACTCATGATCTTGACTGAGCAGTGGTGGTCTTTGCCTTAAAAATTTTTGAGACGCTACTTGTATGGGGTGGATGTTGATGTTTTCACCGATCACAAGAGTTTGCAATATGTGTTCACTCAAACAGATCTTAACTTGAGGCAGAGGAGGTGGTTGGAACTCTTAAAAGACTACAACATGAGAGTTCAAGATCAGCCCGACAAGGCCAATGTTGTAGCTAATGCGCGTAGTAAGCTATCTATGTGTAGTGTGGCTGAATTCGAGGAGGAGAAGAAGGATTTAGCAAAGGATGTTCACTGGCTAACAAGGTTGTGTTAGGTTTTCTGACTCTAATGATGGTGGTATTTATGTTCAAAATGGGGCAGAATCTTCGGTGGTTGTTGATGTGAAGGCTAAGAAAGATCTAGATCCATCATTAGTTTAATTGAAGAAATTGGTTGCTGAAAAGGAGATAGAGGTGTTCTCCCGAAGGGGAGATGGTATGCTTCGGTATCAAGATCGACTATGTGTTCCCGATGTGGATGGTCATAGAAGGGTGATCATGAGTGAAGCCCTCAACTCTCATTATTCTATTCATCTGGAAACTACTAAGATGTATCGGGATTTGAGAGAGGTGTATTGGTGGCATGATATTGAAGAAGGATATAGTCAAGTTCGTATCCAAATGCCCTAATTGTCAACAAGTGAAGGTACAACAACAAAGGCTCGATGGTTTCACTCAAGACATTGAGATTCCTACTTGGAATTAGGAGGATGTGAATATGGATTTTATGGTTGGTTTGCCATGGACCCGAAGGCAATTTGACTCCATTTGGGCTATCATAGACCGAATGACTAAGTCGGCTCATTTCTTACCGATCAAGACTAGTTTTGGCACCAAAGATTATGCAAGGTTGTACATCCAAGAGGTGGTAAGATTGCATGGTATGCCTAGGTCTATCCTATTGGATCATGGTACCTAATTTTCTTCTCACTTTTGGAGGTCGTTTCAAAGAGGGCTCGGTACTAAGTGAAGTTGAGCGCCGCCTTTCATCCTCAAATTGATGGGAAAGCCTAAGAGGACAATTGAAACCTTAGAGGACATGTTGAGGGCTTGTGTGTTGGAGTTCAAGGGTAATTGGATGATCATCTTCCACTAATTGAGTTTACTTATAATAATAGCTTTCATGTTAGCATTGGTATGGCATTGTTGGTTGGAGATGTAGGTCCCCGGTGGGGTGGTTTGAATTGGGGGAAATGGCTTTGATTAGCACGGATTTGGCATTGGTGGCTATGGACAAAGTGAAGTTAATTAGGGAAAGGTTGAAGATGGCTAAAAGTCGCCAAAGGTCCTACTCAAATGTTAGGAAGAGGGACCTTGAATTTCATGTTGGTGATTGGGTGTATATGAAGGTTTCACCTATAAAGGGTGTGATGCATTTTGGTAAGAAGGGCAAGCTAAGTCCCCGATATGTAGGCCCTTATGAGATTGTGGAGCGAATTGGGAATGTGGCTTATAGGTTGGAGTTGCCTTCGGATTTGAGCTCCGTTCACCCCGTCTTCCATGTGTCCATGTTGAGAAAATTGGTTGATGATCCTAGTGCCATTGTGCCCTTGGAAAGTGTTGAGGTTGAGGAGAACTTATCTTATGAGGAGATTCTAGTGGAGATTTCGGATAGGCAAGTGAAATGGCTTGGTAAAAAGCATGTGACTTCGGTTAAGGTGCTATGGAGAAATCAACATGTGGAGAGTGCTACATGGGAGGCAGATTTGGACATGATGAAATGATATCCCCCATATTTTTCACTCTACTCAAGCCTAAGGTATTAGGTCCTTCCTCTTCTAAGTGTTCTTAGGTCCTTAATTCTAGAGGCTCATGGCATGGCATGCATACATGTGCACGAAAATGATTTTTATAATGTTCTTTTTATGGTTTGGATATGTTTCAATATGAGTTTAAGGGCTGTATGATTTCTTTGAAATGATGGGTTATGCATTGTATTTTGTGTTTGGAAGTTTCATGCTACAAGTAAAGCTTTTCAAGCCTTGTTCTTTCATGTTCGAGGATGAATGCTCCTAAGAGGGAGATAATGTAAGGTTCTGGGACATCGTACGATCTTATTGGAGCTTGAAAATTCATTTCGGAGGGCTTTGGACCAATGTGACACTTCAAGGGAGATCTTAAGGCCTGTGTGAGGTCACGGGGACCATGTGGGGTCCCTTGAAGTGGCCCTTGGCCTTTGGAGTTTGGTTTGCTACTAAATATGGTGATTAAAACACTAAGGCACACTATACTTGGACCTCTCATGGTCCATGTGACACTTCACGGACCGTGTGATGGCCTTATCTTGAAATCCCATAATTTTGGCACCAGTGTGGTTACATGGCCCCTTACATGGCTTGTGTAGTGTGACACTGCCCGTGAGGCCGTCCATATAGCTTGCGGAGTGAAAATTTTTCTAAGTATAGAATCACCATCTCGTAACTTGTCCTGGAAGATTTTTTTGTCCAAGGGAGGTGACACAGGCAGTGTCATGGTCCGTGTGACACCACATGGCCTGTGTGACCCTTGCGTGAAGTCAATGTCATAAACAATTTGGACCTCCGTTGTGCAAAATTTTTCTAAGTGTTGGTTCACGGGAAAGTACATGGTCCGTGTAGTTCCACATGAACCATATGCCCTCCTGTTAAGAGGTGACGTGCAATTTTTCAACTCGTTTCATTAATGGTGTTTTCATAAATATGATTTATTCTTAAGGTCCTTTGAGACTTCCTGTGCTACCTAAAGACTTCCTAATGACCTAAACTCTATTTGTAATAGTCAAAATTCATTCCTAACATTTGAGAACTCTCTCAAGTCTCCCTCAAAGAACTCTTGTGGATTGTAAACTTAGAAATCATGGAATGCTCATTCTTCTTCACATTTCTCTTGAAGCTTCTCCATTTGTCAAGCTATGTGGGTTTTGATCCTTGGTTCCTTCCACTCAAGGAGACCCAAACTCTTTTAAGCAAATTTTCATGAATTTAAACTTACTTTAAATATGGATTTTCATTATTATGATTATTTAAATTCAATTGATGTGTGAGTTGTACTTTATTTATGATTTTAAGTTACTTTATACCCTATTATGATTGTTTACATTGATTTATGAAGATATAAATGTGCACGTCTTCTTCAAAGCTTGATTTATGCATGGGTAGTCTATATTATGTTTTTGAATGTGAATTTTACTTATGTTTTTACTTGAGTCTTATAATGTATTGTTGAATCCAGTTTGAATCTATATTACCTATGCCATTCTCATCTCATCCTTAGCATATACATTCATGAAAAATGAATTTTATGAAAGTTATAAGTGGGTTAAGTCCAATTATGTTTATATATATATATATATATATATATATATATATATATATATGTTTTTGTATAACATAATGGTCATGACAAGAATGTGATCACATATATGTCTATTGATTATGGCTCTTTGAGCATTTTGGGGTGCTTGCACCATTTTGTATACATGAATGAGCTATTCCTATACATGAGTATAATGAATTATGATTTGGCATTTGAGCCTATGTACGAATTATTATGAATGGTGTTTGTCTTTGAGCTTATATGTGCATTAAATGGATTTGAAATAACTATTGCCTCTTTGGAAAATATGTATTTTATAAGTATTCTTGTGGGACGATGACTTAGAACTGATGGATTAAGGGTTCCCTCTCTTTCCTTGAACTGTGTGCTTAACATAGGTTATGAGAATCCTATCCGAAATGGGAGTACCTGTAAGGAAGGTTGCTTCATATGAAATGAGGTGCCCATAAGGTGAAGTATAATTTCATATGATATTATGTGAAAATACTATCCGAAATGGGAGTACCCGTAAGGAAGGTTACTTCATACGAAATGGGAGTGCCTGTAAGGTGAAGTATGGTTTACCTTTGACAAGTAGCCGACCTCTTTATTGCTGAGGGGATTTCATAGGCATTCGAATAAATAGCTCGCTTGGTCTTACTCATGTTTGTTGAGGTCTCATCCCCACTATATATGAGCATTACGCATGTCATGCATCATTGGTTTCACGACATATTGCATACTATATCTCTTTCTATACGTCTTTTCCTATATTATGTGCCCTTGTCATCTAACATTGAATGCAGGTTTGGTATGTCATATGCATTGCATATCGCATACTTAGTAAATTCATACGTACTAACGCATACTTGTGCCGTGATATCACCATGTGGGGACCGAGGACTATGATCATCCACCGTGCTACGTTTAGCTCAGATCTTAAGTTTTGCTTGTTGTGGTGAGTCCTATCTTCCAAGGACAACCCACCATCCTTATACCTATGGTGTTTTTATCTATTTTACTTACCTTGAGGGTGAGCTTGATGTATATCTTCGCCCCCGGCCTATCTTATGTTCTGAGGCAGTTTTGCACATCTTGTAAGCTCCTTTATGTTTATATGCTAAGTATTATGATTGGAGATTTTGTTACGAATTGGTTACCTTTTTGATATCTTTAAGCGATTTGATATGACTACATGATATGGTGCGAAAGATCCTAAATCCCGAATTGCCCCCATAGAGTGAGTCATACTTACCCACCCCTTAGAATTTATGTGCTGTGCTATGTCCTATGTGAATTCATATTACTCCCTTTCCCTATAATGCCCTAATAGCGTGAGCCCTACTTTTCCGTCCCTTAGAATTATGTGATTGCTAATTGAATACGCTTCCGAACAGATGAGGTGAATTTGTGTTCCTTGAGGCTTGTTTTGGGACTCTCTGGTTCCTATTCTCCATGTCAGTCCTAGACCCTAGGTCCAGGTTGTGGCACCGAGAGTCCCCAAACAAGCCTCAAAGTATCATATTCACATCATTAGTTCAGAAGCATATACAAATAGCAAACACATAGTTCTAAGAGACGGGAAAGTAGGACTCATGCTATGGGTATATCATAGGGAAAAGATTAACATGGATTCACATAACACGTAGCACATAAAGACTAATTGGCGGGTAAGTATGACTCACTCTATGGGGGTAATACGAGACTTAGGATCTTCCACATTTCGACATCAAATCATAAATACTTATCGTAATTCTCATAATCAATCCATAATAGTCATATCTAATAGATAACCATAATCATAGGCTTCAAATACAACACATAACACAGATTCTACAAGAGTCTAAAAGGTGTCCAACAATGCCTCTAGACATAAGATGGGATGGGGGCATGTCCCGAGCTCACCCTCAAAGTAAATAACATAAACAAGACTTCATAGGTAGAAGAATGGTGGCTTGCACTTGGAAGATAGGACTCACCACAACAAATGTCTCGAATCCGATCTAGCCGTCAAATGGTGGATGAAGGTAATCTCCGGTCCCTACATGGTTATATTATGTAGGCAAAAAGTATGCATTAGTACGTATAAATGTACAAAGTATACGGATATGGAATGCATATGACTTATCAAATTAAACATGCATTTCAATGTTACTTGGCAAGGGCATATAATATAGAAAGGATCATATATCCGAAGAAGAGCAGTATACAATATGCCATGAAGTCTGTGATGCATGAAATGCCATAATGCTCATATATAGTGGGGATGTTACTTTCCAAGAATAGACCTTACTCCTTACGGAA
>JAPFFP010000490.1:0-18139 GCA_026153255.1 Solanum medicagineum
ACCGTGCGCTGGTGCATGGGCGACCCATGGCTGGCAAAGCGGACAATATATGCATGTGTGGGGTCCGGGCTGTTACACATTCTCGGGTCATATTGTCTCCGATGAAGGAATAAAGGTTGATTCACAAAAGATAGAGGCTTTGAAAGATTAGCCAAGGCCAACAACACACACAGAAGTTCGGAGCTTCCTAGGGTTGGCAGGTTATTATAGAAGGTTTGTTGAAGATTTTTCTTCTATTTCTGCACCTCTAACAAAGTTGACACATAAAGCAACCAAGTTTCAACAGAATGATCCATGTGAAAGGAGCTTCCAAGAGCTGAAAAATAAGCTAAATTCTGCACTTGTGCTAGTACTTCCAAAAGGCACCGAGGGATACGCCGTGTATTGCGATACTTCAAGAGTTGGCTTAGGGTAAGTAGTGACATAGCATGGTTGATTAATTTCCTATGCCTCTAAACAACTATGACCACATGTGAAAAACTACCCTACACATGATCTTGAGCTAGTAGTAGTTGTGTTTGCTCTGAAAATATGGGGCCGCTATCTGTATGGGGTTCACGTTGACATTTTATTCTGATCAGAAGAGCCTGCAGTACATCTTTAAGCTGAAAGACCTAAACTTAAGATAGCGTACATGGCTAGAGCTAATAAAGGATTATGACGATTATATTCTTTACCACCCAGGGAAGTCAAATGCGGTAGCCGATGCTCTGTGTCATAAGGCAATCATGAATATTGGTGATCAGGCTGTGATAAGTCAAGGTGTGGCTAAGGATCTACGACCACTAGCTAGTTTGAGAGTTTGCCTTCTTGAAATGCCAAAGGAAAGGGTGGTTGTGCATAATGCTGTGGAGTCTTCATTGGTAATGGAGGTTAAAGAAAAGCAGTTTAAAGATCCTGTCTTACGATGGCTTAAAGACAAGGTGAGTCAGGGTACAATAAAGAGCTTTGACCTTACACCAAATGGAGTACATTCTTGCCAAAATAGATTATGTGTGCCTAATATTAATGGACTATGAAAGAGGATAGTGGAAGAAGCCTATCATTCCCGATATTGCATTCATCCAGGATCAACTAAGATGAATCATGCTCTGAAGGAATGTTTTGGTTGGGAGGCATGAAAAAGGACCTTGTAGAATTTATGGCTCAATATCCAAATTGCCAACAAGTTAAAGTAGAGTACCAAAAGCCAGGTGGTTATATGCAATGTATAGAGCTTCCAACATGGAAGTGGGATACGATTAATATGGATTTTGTTATTGGGTTAATATGGATTTTGTTATTGGGTTGTCTCGCTCATTTAAGATGTTTGACTCCATATGGGTAATAGTTGATAGACTCACAAAGTCAACACACTTCTTGCCAGTTAAGAGTAATTATACAACTGAAGAGTATGCCAATCTATACCTCAAAGAGATAGTCAGGCTACATGGAGTCCCAATCTCTATTATATCTGACCGAAGAGCTCAATTCATTGCAAAGTTTTGAAATTCCTTCCAAAGGAGTTTAGGGAAAAAAGTGAATTTGAGTACAACTTTTCACTCTCAGACAGACAATCAAGTAGAATGCACTATTCAAAAACTTGAAGATATGTTGCGAGCTTGTGCATTGGACTTTAAAGGTAGTTGGGTGGATCATTTGCCACTTATTGAATTTGCCTATAATAATAGCTACCACTCGAGTATAAAGATGGTAACTTATGAAGCTTTGTATGGAAAGAAATGTAGGTCTCCAGTTCGATGGTTTGAAGTGGGTGAAACCACCTTGCTTGGGCCAGATCTAGTATAACAAGCCATGGACAAAATTAGGGTAATATAGTAGTGTCTAGAAACAACCCAAAGTCATCACAAATCATATGCAGATGCTAGAAGGAGAGGACTAGAATTTTCAGTAGGGGATTGGGTATCTTAAAGGTATCTCCAATGAAAGAGGTTATGAGATTTTGTAAGAAAGGAAAACTGAGCCCACGTTACATAGGGCCATATAAAATTATTAAGAAGTTTGGGCAAGTTGCATATGAATTGGAGCTACCCAAGTGCTTTCGATGGCTCATCCAGTTTTTCATGTCTCAATGCTTCAAAAATGCATAGGCGACCCATCCCGTATCACTCCTATTGAAGATGTGCAGTTACAGAAGATCTCACCTATGAAGAGGTACCTATTGCTATTCTAGATTGTCAAGTTAAGAAGCTAAGGAATAAAGAAATAGGTTCAGTAAAAGTACTTTGGAGGAAACAGCAGGCAGAAGAGATAACATGGGAGGTTGAGGAAGTGATGTAATCAAAATACCCTTACTTATTTGAAGCTAAAGAAGAAATCCAACAAGCAGAATTGGGTCCATAATAGGTATGTGTGTTTGAGTACTTGTTATGTTATCAAAAGCTTGTTTAAGTAAAGGTTTAAACTTGGTTAAGATATCCAATTATGCTAACATTCGAGGACTAATGTTCCTAAGTGGGGGAGGATGTAAAAGCCCACACCTTACATGTACTAGTTCTATGTAAATGGAACATGATGTGGCTTAGCCAATTTAGCTACCATTTTTAAAAGTGCTTGAGTTTCAGATTAGAGGACTATATGTATGTCTAAATTTTTGGATAAGTGATTGTATATAAGTTTAAGCCAAATTGGGGAGGTAGAGGCCTTAAATAAAGTGAGAGAATTGAGGTGCTTGTAAGACTAAGGAAGCTAGCAGGTGAGTCACCTACTTTCTTATCATAAACTTGCTAGTTGGACGGAGACGAGGCTTGACACCGAATTTGTCCAAGTCCGATAATGAATAAAGTTCGGGTTAAGGGTATGACTTGAGCCAAAATTTTAGCATCGTAAATGAAAAATATTTATAGCCCAAGAAGAATAGGAAAAGGGCCCAAATACATTACAACTTACTTAATGATTTGGGCCCAAACTAAGTAAGGAGAAATGGGAAAAATGGGCTGCCAAGGCCCATCAGTTTGCAACCCAATAAGGCCCAAGTGAAAGGGAACAAAATGGTACATTATTAAATTTATAACCTAAGGGCCAAAATGTAAAAGAAATTTGGCCAAAGAAATCATTTAAAAGGGGTTACAAGCAACACCTTTATGTCATTCTTAGACTTGGAAAACTTCAGCTTTCACAAGGGTTTCTTTCTCGACTCAGTGAAGCAGCCATAAGAAGCTTTTAGGGTTCTTAAATAGGACCTCAACTTTGAAGGTAAAGGTAAGTAATTGTAGCTATGTATTTATTATGGTTTTTCATGAAAAGCAAGAGAACTAGGCTGGTATTATTTGTGCTGAAATTTTGGACAACATGTCTTCCAAGATTGTTGTACACTTTTCTTATTTATTTGGGAGCTTTTATCTTCTTGGTTGGATTGATTATGAAGGGAGGTTTCTATTGTTAATGAGTTTTGGTTCTGTATTGATGTAGAATGGCTGCTGCACCACTTTTACAGTCCGAAAAAGTGAGTTCTTATATGATATCACAATTGTATTCTTAGTACGTGGGCTAGTAGTTGGGAATTGTTGTTCCAAGATCTTTACCTAATTTGGGACTATTTGCGGACTATTGTATGACTAATTTCATGTGTATATAATGTTGGATACAGTCTATCTAAAGTTGAAACAAGTTCGGGATTATTGATGTCAAAATGTAGCGAGAATACGTAATGTGATGTTGCCTATTTGTGTATTGTTTAAGATTGTTCTGCCTTGTACCTTGTGAGCTGTTGTAAGATTGTTAAGGGTCTGAAACAAGCTGTATATTACATGTACATAAGAATAGTTATTATAAAATACGATTATAAGTGGTAAGGTTGAAAGAATGCCCTTGGGTCGCTAAATACAAGCTTGCTGCCCGAATGTTATTTTTTTATAAGATTGGACTACCAAGAAGTGTTTCTTAACTTCTAATACCAATATTGTTTCCTACTCTATTGTAGATAAATATTTGAGGGAAAAGGAGGTTACGCTGAGGTAATAACAAGGTCATATATCGAGGTATGTAAAGATACTCGATTTCATATTACTTGGCATGAAATCTAGATTCTTCCTTGGTACATAAAGGCACTTACCAACTCCGACACGACTATTAACCATATCTTCAATCTTTCACATGTTCATATGCTCCCATACATAGTCACCTTTAAATCTGCATACATATGTGGATACCAAGTTACATGAGTTCCTGTTGCTAAATAAAGTTCACGAGTTGTTTCATCTCATACACATTTCTTTATTTGTGTAACATACTTTTTTTATTGTCGTATTGTATTGTAGGATTGTTTACATGTCACATGCTAATCTATAGTCCTATATCTCCAATATTATGACCACTAAAAGAATCATCTCAAAGGTAAATAAAAGATAAAGTATATTGCTTTTTGATGGGTGGTAATCCAAAAGGTGGAAGAATCACCTAGCAAGGGTCGATCCCATTACGGGGGGAAGCCCTAGGGGGCCGATCTCGACATAGATTTACCACTGATCAGCTAGTCATTTGTATTACATGTTGTACACAAATTATAAAGTAAAGGTAAAGTAAAAAAAAAGAACATAAAGTACATGATTCCACAGTATAACTAAAGGTGGTCTCTTATCCTTACACCAGTGGATAATTTAATTTGAGTTGTTGCTTCATATATACAGTATTTCCTGCCTTACATATTCAGCACATTATCTCACACTGACGTCCGTTAAGGGGGACCTGCATTTTATGCTATCGGTATAGGCACTAGTAGCTCTCCTAAGTATGAGTACAAGATATCCAGCTGTTGTTACCAAACTCTAGGTTGCTTCGGGGCTTTTTGTGTGTGTGTCTAGAGCCTATATTTTTGCATTGTATAGTTAGTCGAGGTGAGGCCTATCCATAACCTTATTAGATACTTTTCATTATCTAGAGGCTTTGTAGACTATGTAAATTAAAGTGTGGTTATGTCTCGTACTTTAGACAACGTGGCCCCAACAGCCTAGTCATATGCATATCATTTTGGCTTGTTATTACTGTTTACTTTCTTGAAAGCATGTTGAATGTAGAAATTCCTTATAATATGTATAGAAAGTGCATGGATACAGGTTGGTTCTCCCGAGCCTTATCGGTAATGGGTGCTAGTCCGCCTTAACGAGGCTTTGGGCATGACAAACGATCTCCATAATTAGGAGGTGCATTGGGCTCCTCTGTCCGAGATTATGGATAAGGGAACTTCATGCAACCTCACAATCTATTAGATGTACAATTTGGCGTACTCCTCCGTAGTGTTAGTTGTCTTAAATGCTAAGAAGTGAGTCAATTTGGTCACCTATCCACAATCACCTATATCGAATAATGTTGCTTTGAAGACCTCAGTAGACCAGTAATGAAGTCCATATTGATCATCTCCCACTTCCATTCTGGAATCTCAAAGTTCTGAGCTAATCCACATGGCCTTTGATACTCAACTTTCACTTGCTGACAATTCGGGCATTTTGAGATAAATCAACAATATCCCTTTTCATTTCACTCCACTAATAGACTTATCTCAAGTCATGGTACATCTTGGTAGGGCAAGGATGAATGGAATATCTAGAGCTGTGAGCTTCAACCATAAATCTATCTCGAATACCATCAATGTATGGGACGCACAATCTACTCCGGTATCTCAACACCCCATCTCGCCCTTTGGAGAAGACCATCACTTTCTGTTTGTGGAAAATGTCCTTCAATTGGATTATGACAAGATCTTGATCTTGCTTTTTTTTTTCAGCTCTACCACCAAAGACGAAACAGACTCGTTCTGAATATTAACTCCTCCTTCATCATTCTTCTCAACTTGAACTCCCAAAAGAGCCAATCGATGCACTTCCTTAGCTAGTTCCATATTTCCTTCCTCAATATGGGTTGTGCGACCCGTTGACAACCTGCTAAGAATGTCAGGAACAATGTTAGCTTTACCTGGATGGTAGAGAATGCTCATGTCATAATCCTTGAACAACTCCAACATTTTCTCTATCGCAGGTTGAGCTCTTTCTGGATGAAGATATACTACAAGCTCTTGTGTTCAGTGAACACATCCACATGAACTCAATACAAGTAGTGATGCCAGATTTTAAGTACAAACACGACCACTGCCAACTCTAGATCATGGGTTTTATAGTTCCTCTCATGGATCTTAAGTTATCTTGAAGCATAGTCTATCACTTTCCCTCTCTTCATCAACATACATCCCAACTGACTCTCGAAGCATCATAATAGATCATAAAGTCCTCTGTTCCATCAGGCAAGGTTAGAACTGGTGCAGTAGTAAGTCTACTCTTCAACTCTTGGAAACTCTTCTCACTTTCCTCGAACCTCTGAAAGTTGACCTTTTTTTGAGTCAACTTAGTCAATGGTACGAATAAGGAAGAAAAACCCTCAACAGATCTGTGGTAGTAGCTTGCCAATCCCAAGAAACTTCTTATGGTAGTCAGAGAGGTCGGTATGGGCCAGTTCTTAACCACTTCAATCTTCTGAGCATCTACTCGAATATCATCATCAGAGACAATATGGCCTAGGAAAGCCACTGACTTAAGCCACAATTCACATTTTAAGTATTTTGAATACAAGTCATGGTCCTTAAGTGTTTGGAGGACAATTCTGAGGTGATTGTCATGTTCCTATTCATCTCTCAAATACACCAAAATGTCATTGATGAACACAATGACAAACATACAAGATACTGTCTGAACACTCTAATCATCAACTCTATGAAAGTTGCAGGTGCATTCGTCAACCCAAAGGATATGACCAAGAACTCAAAATGGCCATATCTAGTCCTAAAGGCTGTCTTTGGAATATCACATTCCCTTACTTTCAACTGATGGTAGCCAAATCTGAGGTTTATCTTTGAGAAACAAGAGACACCGTAAGGTTGGTCAAACAAATCATCTATCCTTAAGAGAGGATACTTATTCTTTATAGTTACCATTCAGTTATTTGTAGTCAATACACATTCTGAGAGACCCATCTTTCTTTCGCAAGAATAGGACAGCGGCACCCAAGGAGAAACACTCGGCCTTATGAAGCCATTCTCTAACAAATCTTTCAATTATTCTTTCAATTCTTTCAACTCAGCAGGGGCCATCCTACAAGGTGGATTTGAGATTGGCTAGGTGTCAAGAAGAACATCAATCCCAAATTCAATCTCCCTATCAGGACGGATTCCAGGAAGATCCTCAAGAAACACTTCCAGAAACTCATTCATAATCGGGACTGACTCAAGAGTAGCAGACTCAACATCATTAGATTTAACTCTCACAAGGCGTGTAATACTCTACATCTCACATGTACTAGTCTTATGCAAATGGAACGTGATATGGCTTGGTCAAATCAACACCTATTTTTAAAAGTGCTAAACTTCAGCTTAGAAGTCTATGTGTATATCTAATGCTTAAGATGAGTAAGTGTACATAAGTTTTAAGTCAAAATGAGAAGATCGCGACCTTAAAAGAAGTGAAAGAAATGAGGTGCCTATAGGACTTAGAAAGCTGGCAGGTGAGTCACCTATGTTCTTAGCTAAAATAGGCTAGGTAGACAGAGACGTGTCCCGACACCGAATCTGTCCAAAGCCCGATAATGAATAAAGTTTGTGTTAAGGGTGTAATTTTAGCCCGTGTTTTAGAATCATAAATGGAAAACAATTGCAGCCCAAGATGAATAATAAGAAGGGTCCAAGTACATTCACAATTTCATTTGGTGATTTGGGCCCAAACAAAGTGAAGGAAAGAGAGAAAGGTGGGCAGCCAAGGCCCATCAAATTTGAACCCAGTAAGGCCCAAGTGAAAGGGAAAAATAGGTATATTACTAACTTAATAAAATAAGGATTAAAATCCAAAATAAAATCAGCCAAAGTATTTGTTTAAAAGGGCTTACAAGCAGCTCCTTCAACTTATTCTCAACATTGGAAAAAAATAAATTTTCTTAAAGTTTTCTCTCTACTCTTTCTTGACTTTGTAAAGTAGCCACAAGAAACTTTTAGGGTTCTTAAAGAGGCCCTCAACCTTGAAGGTAAAGGTAAGTAAAAATACTTGCATATCTAGTATGGTTTCTTCATGAAAAACAAGAGACTAGGCTGGTTATACTTGTGGTGAAAGTTTTGGACAACATGTGTTACAAAGATTTTTGTACATTTTTCTTGTTTATTTGGAAACTTTTCTCTTCTTTGTTGGCTGGATATGATGTAAGATTTATGTTTTTAACAAGGTTTAGTTTTGTAATGATGTATCAAGGTCGCTACACTATTTTGTTCAACGTAAACAATTGAGTATTAGTGTGTTATCCTAAATGTGTTGTTAGTAGAAATTATGGGATGATTGATTGAGGACTATTGTCTCAAGTCCTCCACCTATTTTGAGAACTGATATTGGATTACTTTAGTACTATTTTTACATGTAAATATGGTGGGAACAATTTGGTTGAAGTTGGTACATGGTTGGAATTGTTGACGTTGAAATGTAGCAAAGGGACGTAATGTTTTGCTGCCTACTTATATGTTGTATATAATTGTTATGTGTTTGCTTTATGGGCTGTTGCGAGACTATTATGACACTAAAACAAGATGGACATGATATATATATGAGTATGCATATTAGAAAGCATGATTAGAGGTGGAAAGAATGAAAGAATACTCTTGGGTTGATAATTACACGCTTGCTGCCCGTGCATTATTGTTTTATGAGATTGGACTGCCAAGACATATCAATTTGCTATTAATACTAGTTTCATCACCCACTCTCTTGTAGATAAATATTTGGGGGAAAAGGAGGTTACTTCAGGGTGATAACGAGGTCATACAACGAGGTATATAAGGCTACTCGATTTCGTATTACTTGGCATGAAATCTAGACTCTTCCTTGGCACATAAAGGCACTTACCAACTTCGACATAACTAATAATGATATCTCCACTCTTTAACCTGTTCCTCTGCTTCCATACATATTCATTTGCAAATCTGCATACATATTTGGATACCAAGATACATGAGTTCTTTTTGCTAAGAAAAGTTCATGAGTTGTTTCATCTCCTACGCATTTCATTATTTGTGTAACCTACTCTTTTCATTGTGGTATTGTCTTGTGTAGTTATTTATATGTCACATGTTATATCTATGGTCCTATAGCTTAAATATTATGACCACCAAAAGAACCATCTTAAAAGTAAATAAAAGATAAAGTAAGTTGTTTATTGATGGGTGGTATCTCACAGGTGGAAGAATCACCTAGCATGGGTTGATCCCATATTACGGGAAGTATCCCAGGGGTGAAAGGAAAGCCTAGCATGGGTCGATCCCGATATAGATCTGCCATTGATCAGCAGATAATTTGTATTACACATTGTAAACAGATTATACAGTAAACAAAGGTAAAGTAATAAAAAGGACATAAACTACAGATTCCACAATATGAGTAAAGGTGGTCTCTTATCCTTGCACCAGTGCATGATTTCTTTTGAGTTATTATTTCATGTATAGTACTTCTTGCCTTACATATTCATTACATTATCTCATACTGACGTCCCTTATAGAGGACCTATATTTCATGCTGTAGGTAAAGGAGCTAGTAAATCTTCCTAGTAGGAGTACAGGACATCCAACTGCTGTTACTGAGCTCCAGGTTGTATTGGGGCTTTGTGTGTCTAGAGCTTATATTTTTGTATTATATAGTTAGTTATAAGGAGAGGCCTGTCCCGACCCTTATTAGATACTTTTTCTTATCTAGAGGCTTTGTAGACAATGTAAATTAAAGTGTGGTCATGTCTCGTACTTTAGACATCATCGTTCCAATGACCTAGTCATATGCATTTCCTTTTGTCTTATAATTATTGTCTACTTTCTTGAAAGCATGCTGAATATGGAAACCCCTTATAATATGTATCGAGGGTGCATGGGTATATGTTAGTTCTCCCGAGCCTTATCCGCAACAGGTGCCAGTCCGCTTTAATGGGACTTTGGGCGTGACAAAAGTTGTATCAGAGCGGGTCATCCTAGGGAGTCTTCAAACCCGTGCCTATGTAGAGTCTTGTTTATAGATGTGTTGTGCACCACATTTATAAGTAGGAGGCTACATTGAATTTAGGAGTTTTCACTTTTCTTTCATTCTTTAGATCGTGCCGTAGAGCCAAGTGTTGTTGGTGGATTGTGTCTAACATCTAGATTGTTTTGTACAGCAAGTATGCCAGAAATCGGGAAAAACAAAGGCAAAGGCAAGGAAGTAGGGGTGGTGGTTGGTATACTCACTCGGGTGAGACAACAAACTGAGGCTCAAGATAAGTCTCTGTCACAGACATCTCCAACTCCTCCATCTCCTGATGAAGCAGAAAGTAGTGAAATTCCCTGAAACGACCCTAAAGAGTGCCCAGAAATGTGCCTCAGAATGCAAGAAAATTTAAATTTCATATATCTCAAAATCCATGTGCGATATTGAAAGTACGACTTCACATTCTTGTTCTGGGTAAACATTAGGGGGAGAAGGGTCTAACCCTGATTTAGGAGAAAGCGATTAGAAGTTTAATTTTTCATAATTTTTCTTATCTAGAATCGATCCACGACAGTGCCACGATGTGCAGCTGTTGTGGACATGTTTTAATTTGGCCTCTGCAGTAGGTCCGCATCGTGGACTAGATGTGGACCTGTGTATTTTGTTGCTTGTGGTTTCTATCTTGGTCCAAGGATTTTGGGTTTTGGGCCTAAGTGTTCCCAAACGTGTTTTTACCTATACTTAGTCATATTTCACCCTTATGTCATCCTTAACATTCCCCAATACACACTCATACACTAAAACCATATTTTCACTCCCAAATTCAAGTCCTAAAACCCTCATCCTAAGATAAGGTTTTCCTTCAAGGTTCTTCTTTAAGCTTCAAGTCTCCATCTCCAATCTTCACCAAGTTCATCTCCAAGCTAAGGTATGTGCATTTCTTTCATGGGTTCCTTTCACCATGATAATCAAGCCTTATTTTACTCAAATTGCATGATTTAAAGTTGATTTTACAATTGGGTTTACTAGTATGAACATGTCTATGAACTATGCTAAAGCTACGTAAATTTGTGACTGTTTTGCTATGTTTTGAGCAATAAATCTTGGAGCTAATTTAAGATTTGATGAATGGTTTTGATGTATATTGCTTGAGGGTGTTGCAAGGTGTTATTGATGTTTTTATAATGAATTTTATTGCATGATTTCATCTCTATATTTCATGGTTTTATACTAGCATTACACACCCTCTAAGTGTTTGATAAAATGTCCGGTTATGGCTTCTTGAGGAATTGAAGGTCCAAAGCATGAGATATGATATGATTGGATATATGATGATGAAATAAGCTTATGTGAATGATAGATTCTATATAAAGTATACCATTAGACCATAATCCGGGGGGACTAAGAACCCGGAAATCTAGATGGGGGTTTGTACTTATCAACCTAGTGAAGGGTTTGTACTTCTCCACCTAGTGATGGGGCGACATCATAACTAACCCATGTGGGGGTTTGTACTCATCAACCTAGTGAAGGGTTTGTACTTCTCTACCAGGGTGATGGGGCGGTATCATCACCAACCTAGTGAGGGGTGTGTACCTCACAATTTAAGTGACGGGGCGACATCATCACTGACCTACCAAGGGGTTTGCACTTGGAAAATCTAGCTTGGTCTCTTCTACACATATGATATCCTATATAAGTATAAGCTACTTAAGCATGTTTACTTATACATTGTTCATACATGCCATATTATTATATTATGCCTATTGCCTATTGTTATGCATTTTGACTATGATGCCTAATTCTTGTTGCGTTGCATCCTACATACATAGTACATTCAATCGTACTAATGCATTCTCTTGCCTACATGATATCACTATGTAGGAAATGGTGCCCAAGTTGATCATCCTCTTTCTCCACGTGGCTAGTTCAATACTACTCAAGCTAGTAGGTGAGTCCTCCACTTCGGGGACCTTAGTCTATATTGCTCTTATTATGTATTGAGACATTTTTCTTTATTATCTATTTTGACTATGAGATTGAGCCCCATTGCTTTGTCTTGGACCCCCGCTCTTATCTTTGTATTAGAGGTATTTGTTGGACATGTTATGTATCTATGCTAAGAGCCTTGACTCTATTGTTCTTGATGTTTATGATATGAAAGTGCTTTCCCTTAGCTCGGATGTCCCACTTTATTACCTCTTAATGCTTGTTTTATTGTTTCTGCAACTAAGGATATGTAATGATGTTCTAAGAGGCTTGCTTGGGGTCCCTTCGGGTTCTCCTTGTACGGTGCCATGCCTAGGCCCTAGGTTTGGGTCGTGAGAAACTTGGTGTCAGAGCACTAGGTTGATAGATGCTCGTAGTCCAACACACCGCGTCGATTAGAGTCCTAATCATGGTTGTGAAGCACGCCATGACTATGAATAGGAAGATATGTGACGTTTTAGGGAATGTTTCCCTTCTTCATATTATAAGTCATGCTATAGAGTTGTGGTAAGTTTTTCCCCCTAACGATTGTTCTTTGTTATGCTAGATCATGGCAAACACTAGAGGAAGAAGGGCCCAAACTCCCGAGGAGAAACCTACTAATGGTGAGTTCTAGGATACTCTCACTATGCTTGCCCAAGTTGTGGCCAACCAAGTCAACCAAGGGGCCCAAGCCCCTCATGCTACTACCCCAGGAGCTAGGTTAAAAGACTTCAAGAGGACGAATCCTCCGGTGTTCTATGGGTCAAAGGTAGATGAAGATCCATAAGAGTTAATTGACGAGGTTTACAAGATCTTGAGTATCATGAGTATTGGGCCGAATGAGAAGGTGGAGTTGACGGCTTACCAACTCAAAGGGGTAGCTCAAATATGGTATGATCAATGGAAGGGTAAGAAGGGATTGGTAATGTGGTTCTTTAGGAGGAGTTCGAATTGGCTTTCCTTAGTTAATTTTTCCTTCTAGAGCTTAGGGAAGCTAAGTTGGTAGAGTTTATGAACTTGAAACAAGGTGCTATAAGTGTGAGAGAGTATTCCCTCATGTTTAACCAACTTTCAAAGTATTCACCTGATTTTGTGGCTGATCCTAGATTTACAAATTTGTGATGGGGGTCTCCCACTTGGTAACTGAAGAATGCCGCTCCGCTATGCTAATTAGTGCATGGACTGATCTCGGTTGATGTCCTATACAAAGCAAATAGAGGAGGAGAAATTGAGGAAGAGAAGGGGGCATGAGGCCAATAGGAACCATTTTGGGGTAAGTTCCTAAAGGGTGGCTGGTCTACCAAGGCGAAGGGTCTCATCATGCTACTAATAAAGGGATTGCCAATGACTTCACTAGGCATCAAGTTATAGGTGTTATGTCTCCTATTGGTGTGTATCCTAAATGTGGGAAAAGTCATAGGGCCCGTGTTTGAAGGCTCTAATGCATGCTTTGATTGTGGGGAGCTTGGTTACTAAAGAGTGGATTGTCCAAGAAACCGTGGCAAGGGCCCGGGTGCAAATGTGATTCCATTGGGTAGAGGTGGTCCTCAAGGTGGTGCCCCAAGGCACAATCGATTTTATGCTCTACATGGGAGTCAAAGGATTGGTCAGATTCTAGATGTTGTTACCAGTATGTTGAAAATCTTTGACTTTGATGTGTATGCTTTGATTAGCCCGGGTGACACTCTTTCCTTTGTAACCCTTTTTGTTTCTAAAAATTTCCATGTTTCCGCCGAGTTGTTGCATGAGTCATATAAAGTGTCTACTCCTATTGGTGCCTCTATTATTGCTAGGAGAGTTTATAGAAGTTGGCCTAGTTGCATTTTGCATAACTTGCTGCCTTGTGATCTTGTTGAATTAAACATGGTAGATTTTGATATCATTCTTGGGATGGATTGGTTGTATGCTTACTATGCTTCTATTGATTGTAGAACCCATAGGATCAAGTTTCAATTCCCTAATGTACTCGTCCTTGAGTGGAAAAGTGAAGATTTGGTGGTCAAGGATAGATTCATTTCATGCATTAAAGCCCGTAAGGTTATCTCTAATAGGTGTCTTTATCATCTTGTGAAAGTAGAGATGTGGAGTCTAAAGTCCCTTCCATAGTGTTGGTTTTGGTTGTAAATGAGTTTCTTGATGTCTTCCCAAATGACCTTCCCGAAAGGGAAATAGATTTTGATATAGACCTCCTCCCTGATACTCAACCTATCTCTGTTCCCCCTAACCGTATGGCCCCGGCGGAGTTAAAGGAACAATTGACTATTTTTGTTGGAAAGGGATTTATTAGACATAGCCAATCACCTTGGGGTGCTCCGGTGTTATTTGTAAAAAAGAAGGATGGGTCATTGAGAATGTGCATTGACTATCGGTAACTTAATAGGGTCACCATCAAGAATAGGTATCCTCTTCCAAGGATTGTGACTATATTGACCAATTGCATGGGGCTAGCTTTTTCTCTAAGATTGATCTCAGTTCAGGTATCATCAAGTGGGGGTGAGGGAGCGTTACATTCCCAAGACAGACTTTCAGACTAGATATGGGCATTATGAGTTTGTTGTGATGTCTTTTGGGTTGACCAATGCACCGACCATCTTAATGGACCTAATGAATAGGGTCTTCAAACCCTACCTTGATTCCTTTGTTGTGGTCTTCATTGATGATATATTGATCTATTCACATATTAAGGAGGAGCATATGGGACATTTGAGGGTTGTGTTGCAGATATTGAAGGAGGAGAAATTGTATGCCAAATATGGCAAGTGTGAATTTTGGTTGAAGGAGATTGCATTCTTGGTTCATGTGGTGTCGGGGGATGGTATAAAAGTGGATCCTAAGAAAACAGATGTGATTAGAAATTGGCTAGACCATCGACCCGATTGGATATTAGGAGCTTCCTGGGCCTAACAGGTTATTGTAGAAGGTTTGTGAATGGGTTCTCCTCCATTATTTTCCCTATGACAAAATTGACTCAAACGAAGGTTAAGTTTGTGTGGACCGATGAGTGTGAGAGGAGCTTCCAAACATTGAAAGACAAACTTGTGTCTGCTCTAATATTGTCACTACCAGATGGGCTTGATGGATTTGTGGTGTATTGTGACGCTTCCTGGGTTGGTTTGGGTTGTGTATTGATGCAACATGGTACGTTAATAGCTTATTCTTCTAGAAAACTTACGGTACATGAAAGGAACTACCCTACCCATGATCTAGAGTTAGCCGCCGTTGTTTTTTCAATAAAGATTTGGCATCACTATTTGTTTGGGGTGCATGTGGATATGTTCACCGAGCCTCCAATATGTTTTCACTCAAAAAGATCTCAACTTGAGGCAAAGGAGATGGTTAGAACTTCTCAAAGAATATGACATGAGTGTGCACTATCATCTAGGTAAGGCAAATATGGTGGCAGATCCGTTGAGTAGGGTGTCTATGGGTAGTCTATCCCATGTTAAAGGTGGTGATAAGGAGATGGCTAGGGAGGTTAATCAATTGGCTAGATTGGAGGTTAGGTTGGAAGAGGTTGGTGATGATCGTGTTGTTGTTGCTGATGGGTCTAAGTCTTCATTGGTTGATGTGGTGATAGCAAAACAAGATCTTGACTCCTCCTTGCTTGAATTGAAGACCTTGATGAAGGAGGCCAAAGTAGAGGTTTTCTCCCAATGGGGAGATGGTGCCCTTAGGTACCAAGGTAGGTTGTGTGTGCCTTGTGTTGGTGGTTTGAGGGAGAAAATCCTTGATGAGGCCCATAATTCTTCTTATTTTATCCACCCCGGTACCACCAAAATGTATAGAGACTTGAGGGATGTGTATTGGTGGGGAGGCATCAAGAAGGACATCGCCAAATTCGTTTTTGGTTGCCATAGTTGTCAACAAGTCAAAGCCGAACATCAAAGGCCAGGTGGCCTAACCCAAGACGCAGAGATTCCCACTTGGAAGTGGGAGATGATTAATATGGATTTTGTGGTTGGTTTGCCCAAGACTAGAAAAGGTTTTGATTCCATTTGGGTTTTGGTTGATAGGATGATGAAATCAGATCACTCTCTACTGGTTAAGACCACATATGGGGCTGAAGAGTATGCAAGGTTGTATATCCATGAGTTAGTGAGGTTACATGGGGTTCCTTTGTCCATCATATCGGATTGTGGTGCACAATTCACTTCAGAATTTTGGAGGTCTTTTCAAAGAGGTCTTGGTACAGAAGTTCACCTTAGTACGACCTTTCATCCTCAAATGGATGGCCAAGCCGAAAAGAAAATTCAAAACCTTGAAGATATGCTTAGGGCATATGTATTAGAGTTGAGGGGTAGTTGGGATGATCATCTTCCATTGATTGAGTTTGCCTACAACAATAGCTATCTCTCTAGCATTGATATGGCTCCTTTTGAGTCTCTTTATGGAAGACGTTGTAGATCACCGGTTGGATGGTTTGAGGCTAGATAGGTGGCTTTATTGGGACCATATCTGGTTATGAAGGCTCTTGAGAAGGTTAGGATGATTAGGGAAAGGTTGAAAACAACCCAAAGTCATCAAAGATCCTATGCCGATGTGAGAAGAAGAGACCTTGAATTCAAAGTGGGTGATTGGGTCTATTTGAAAGTTTCTCCAATGAAAGATGTGGTCCGTTTTGGTAAAAAAGAGAAGTCGAGTCCAAGATATGTTGGTCCTTATGAGTTCATAAAGAGAGTTAGCAAGTTGACTTATGAGTTGAAGTTGCCTAGTGAAATGAATTACGCTCATCCGGTGTTCCTTGTCTCTATGTTGAGAAAATATGTTGGTGATCCTAATTCTATTCTCCCTCTTGATGTTGTGGGTATTTTAGAGGATAGCTTTACTTATGTGGAGACGTTGGTTAAGAATTTGGACTGGCAAGTGAGGTGATTGAGAAACAAGGAAGTGGCATCCGTTAAGGTCCTTTGGAGGAACCAACAAGTTGAGAGTGCTACATAGGAGGCTGAGACAGACATGCAGAATCGGTATCCTTATCTCTTCCACTCCATTCAAGCCTAAGGTACTAACTCTAACTCCCCTATGTGATTTCAAGTCTTATATTTCAGCCCCTATCTCATTAATATGCATTCATGTTTAAGTTGACAAATTTATGATGATTTTACACTTATGTTGAGGTTTTGAAAATGATGTTTAAATGTAATGTTGCATTCTTGTTGGGGGCTGATTTATTTATGATTACTCTTGTCTTATACATCTCTTTTACATTCGGGGACGAATGTTCCCAAGGGGGAGATATTGAAACGACCCCAAAAAGTGCCCGAAAATATGTTCGGAATGCCTGAAATTTTAAATTCCATATATCTCAAAATCAGTGCGTGATATCAAAAATCCAACTTCATATTCTTGTTCATGGGGTCAAAATTAGGGGGAAGAGGGTCTAACCCCGATTAAGAGCAAACGGTTAGCAATTTTATTTTTCATAAATTTTCTTATCCAAAATCGATCCGCGACAGTGCCTCAACGCATAGCTATCGCGGACATGTGTTAATTTTACCTCTGCAATAGGTCCGAGTCTGGGACCAGATGCGGACCTGTGTGCCAGTGATTTCTATCTCGGTCCAAGGCTTTTGGCTCTTGGGCCTAAGTGTTCCCAAAAGTGTTTTTATCTATATTTAGTCATATTTCGCCCTCATATCATTCTAAACATTCGCCGACACTCACTCAAACACTTAGCCATATTTTCACTCCCAAATTCAAGTCCCAAAACCCTCATCCTAAGCTAAGATTTTCCTTCAAGGTTCTTTTTCAATTATCAAGTCTCCATCTCTAATCTTCACCAAGCTCATCTCTAAGATAGGGTATATGAGTTTCTTTCATGGGTTCCTTTCACGCATGATACCCTAGCCTTCGTTTACTCAAATTGTATGATTTAAAGTTGATTTTATAATTGGTTTTACTAGTATGAACATGTCTATGAACTATGCTAAAGCTATGTAAAGTTGTGATGGTTTTGCTACGTTTTAATCTATAAATCTTAGAGTTAATGTAAGAGTTGATGAGGGATTTTGATGATATTGCTTGAGGGTGTTGTAAGGTGTTGATTGATGGATTTACAATGGATTTTCTTTCTTGATTTCATCACTATATTTCATGGTTTTATACTAGCATTACATTAAGTGCTTGATAAAATGTCCGGTTATGGTTTCTTGAGGAATTGAAGGTCCAAAGCATGAGATATGATATGATTGACTATATGA
>JAPFFP010000510.1:0-18138 GCA_026153255.1 Solanum medicagineum
AATGGTAGCCCGCCTACGTGGCGCCCTCACATTTATTCCTTTTTACCTATTTATATTTAATAATTCTTTTACTCTTTTTTTTACCATTTCATTTTATTTGCTTTAAAAAACTTAAAGCATGTATCTCTTGAAATGACAGTTTTTAACCTTCTCTATTCAATTTACCTCTTCCTCTTTCCCTTCTTCCGGTGAAACTCCTTTCCCCCTTTTCCCCATCCCCACAAGTCTTTCTTTTGTTCCTCTCTTCATCCACTCGCCAAGGATAATTGATACTTCTACTCTGTTTCCAAGAAAATTTTATTTTTTTCACATTCACATTTTAAATTTCACTATGAAACAAACAAGTTTTACTTGGCAACGTGAAACTTGAGTAGATACTTCAACGAGTAAAACCAGTCACAGATATTCTTGGAAACAAATTTTACAAACAAGTCACAGATATTTTTTCATGAATTTCGGTTCCTCATTCTATTTTTTCTACTTTGCAATTTTCAAAAAGAGAAAATATGGCAAACGAAGTCCGTAGTGATGCAAGAACAGGACAAAATAATTCAAGAACCAAGAAAGACCCCATCAAATTGTTCGGCGTTGAAATTACTGTGAACAATTTTTGTTCCTCTGGAGAAGAATCAATAAGTTGCAGTTGTAGTACCACCAGTAAGGAAAGAAGATGTAGTGAAGATGAACAGAGAGCCTTCTTGATTGGACTGGACAAACTTGACAAAGAAAATTGGACTACAATTGCTAAACAGTTTGTGCCAACCAGGACACGAACACAAGTTGCAAGTCATGTTTAGCGTTGAAACCAGTCACAGATGGGGAAACCAATGTTTTTTTTTTTCAAAAAGGAAGAGATTTTGAACACAACAGGAGAGACTATATATTGGGATGCAACTTCAAATGGTGCTATGGCTAATGGCTTTGACTCTCTTTATTAGGAGAATGTTGCTTTTCTTTTTATTTTCTTCTTATTTTTTTTAATTCTCTCATCTTCTCCTTTACATTTACATTACCAATAGAATATCATATGTTTTATATTCTGGCAAACTTTTAAATTAACTATTTTTTTACTTTTTTTTTACCATTTCTTTTTATCTGCTTTAAAAAACTTAAATGTTGTATCTCTTGAAATGATAGTTTTAACCTTCCCTATTTAACTGCACCTCTTCCTCTTTCGTTTCTTCCAGTAAAAATCCTCTCCCCCTTTTTCCCATCCCTACACGTCTTTCTTTTTTCCCTTCCTTTTTAAATTCAACTATTTTTTTACTCTTCTTTTACCATTTTATTTTATCTGCTTTAAAAAACTTAAAAGATATGTCTCTTGAAATAACAGTTTTTAACCTTCCCTATTTAATTGTACCTCTTCCTCTTTCCCTTCTTCCAGTAAAACTCCTCTCTCCCTTTTATTCTACTCTATTTCCAAGAAAATTTTATTTTTTTACATTCACATTTCAAATTTCAATATGAAAGAAACAAGTTTTACTTGGCAACGTGAAACTTGAGCAGATACATCAACGAGTAAAACCAATCACAGATATTCTTGGAAACAAATTTTACAAACAAGTCACAAATATTTTTCATGAATTTCGGTTCCTCATTCTATTTTTTCTACTTTGCAATTTCCAAAAAGAGAAAATATGGAAAAGGAAATCCATATTGGTGCAAGAACAGGACAATATAATTCAAAAATCAAGAAAGACCCCATCAAATTATTCAGCTATGAAATTTTTGTGAACAATTTTTGTTCCTCTGGAGAAGAATCAACAAGTAGTAGTTGTAGTACCAGTAGTAAGGAAAGAAAATGGAGTGAAGATGAACAGAGGACCTTCTTGATTGGATTGAACAAACTTGGAAAAGGAAATTGGACTACAGTTGCTAAACAGTTTGTGCTAACCAAGACACCAACACAAGTTGCAAGTCATGTTCGGCCTTGAAACCAGGCAGAGATGGGGAAATCAATATTTTGTTTTCAAAAAGGAAGAGATTTTGGACACAACAGGGAAGACTATATATGGGGATGCAACTTCAAATGGTGCTATGGTTAATGGATATTTCTTTAACTCTCTTTATTAGGAGAATGTTGCTTTTCTTTTTAATCTTCTTCTCACTTTTTATTTTTTGAAAAAATTTTCTATCTTCTCCTTTACATTTACATTAAAGTCCAACAAAATATCATATGTTTTAGATTCTGGCAATCTTTTTTTTATTTCAAACTAGGTAAATGGAATATTTAATTTTGAATAATACTGCACCCATTTTGGTGTGATTTTTTTTGTTTCCAAGCATTACTTGGAGTTTTTTTTTTTTTTTAGCCAACATCTAACTAAGTAGAAAATAGTAGCATTTTGGGACATGTAAAAAAAATTTGTGATGTGCAATAAAAGGTCTCTTGGCCATATTATTGTTTTTTTAAAAAATAGAAAGTAATAGCAAGGAAGGACATGATAGGGACTTTGAATTCAAAGAAAGGGAACATGGCAAAACCTTACATGCTTTTGGTGGTACAATTAAGTTAAAATAAAAAAGACTATTATATTATTTTTGTTTCGTTTTAATAAAGCTTGAGAATGTGATTCCCGACAATAACGTTGCCTATATATTTTGCTAAGGTTATACTCTATAAAGAACAATTGATCCTTCAGGATTGATCTTCATAAAAGTCACATCCAAATGATTCTTCAAAAATTGTCATTTTTTCGACAAAGTCAAGTCCATGTTTAACTAAAAATTAGAAATGAACTCTTCTCTAATATATTTTGATTAATTATTGTTTATGAATTTACAAGCTTAAAAATGATCACCTACATGTTATAGATTTTGTATTTTTTCACCTACATGTTATAGATTTTGTATCTTTTTTCCCCAAGTAATCAAATAATGATTTAACAACTATTGTGTAGTGTTCTATTATTATTAATAATTATAATTATTTCCAAGGATATAATCAATTGTTATATAATCGAGTAATTATTTTTTCATACCAATTCACTATAGTGATGAAATAATGTGTATGTTAAGTTAAAGAATTTTTAAGTCCTAAAAATGAGAACACTCTATGTTTCTACTTGCCACAATTAAAAAACTTTACTTTGTGCATGAATTATATGCGGATAGAAATGAATAATGATTTTCAAAAAATTCTTGCTTTTATCGCTAAATGTGGTAAAATTCTAATACTGTCATGTCCATTGCAACAGAAATCTCATTTATGTAAGGCCATGGAGGAATTGATCACCATTTTTTTCCAGCAACTATGTTTACAACAGGAGTAAAAAAAAGATAATTAAATATACTAGATATTTTGTCATTTCTAAAAGAAGTGGTATGTTTAATTTAGTGTTGTATTTATATTATCAGTGGTGTTGGGTTAGTGGCCTTCTAAGAACTAACTATTCTCCCTGATATTTACTTAGTACAAGTTAGTATTTTTTTTTTTATATATAAAAAACAGTGCTATTTAAATTAAGATGATTCCATTTGCATTAATTTTTCCATATGCATTTCCCCTCATATGTTTGTCTTTAAGATGAAAATTTGAGATGATCCTCTCCAAAATAAAAAATCTTTTAAATTTTAGAATGTGAGATAAGATGACTCGGATATAGTTTCAACTTATATGCTACTTTTGTACAAATATATTTTGATCAAATTAGCCACTCACACTAGAAAATCAGATTACAGTATATAGTTTAGAAGTCCTAGCTAGATATCAAAGTACATAACAACAATTACTTGCATAGAATTGTTTGAACGCAAGGTTCAAAGGAAAGATTCAAGCTAGAAGTGTAGCGAGACATTTCAATTTTTAACAAGTATTTGAACTGAATATCAACACATAGATTCCCCTTTTGTTTAAAAACATGGGCATTTTTCCTACCTTTGAAAAATCAATGTTAAGAGAAGAGAATCATAAATTCTCCTTTTTTTTTTTTTCACGTGCACGATGAAACTTCAAATGTATATGAATTATGTGCTTAAAATGTATTGTCATGAATACAAAATATAGTACTTCAATTATTTCAATCAAATTTATAACATGTCATATAAAATATTAGTTATTTTCTTTGATGACCGTGCGAAGCGCGGACAATTTTACTAGTGGTTATATAAATTGATTTAAATGAATATGCTAACTAAAGCTAGTGAAATCATATTTTTAAACGTTTGTATACATGATTATAATTTTAAACATTAATGTAACTTCAAAATATCATTTAAAGAACAAGTGAGACCTAATTTAATACTTATTTAAAACAATAAAATGAAGGAATCCCTGTAGTACATGGTCATTTGGCCAAAATAATTACCAAAAAATGTCATTCATTGTATAGACATATATAATCAGTGTATATTTCATATATAGTCAAGCTATATTCAATTTTTGAGTGTATCATAGTATAAATTTAGCGTATAACTCATGTATAAGTAATCTACAGTGTATAGTCAGTGTATGTTTTCTATGACTTTTGACAAGTTATATGGTAGAAAAATATATATTTTCAATGACTTTTGAATTTTTATGTAAATAAAACATGGCTATATTTAATACTATAAATTAATTAATTAATTAATTATATATTTGAAATTATTCGCAAAATGAACACAAGTCAAATATTTTGTGAATGCGTCTGAGTCGAAACATGATCAATAAATTGAACTAGGGTTATTCTCATCTAATCAAGGGATCTTAGTGGGAGTAGATGGAATTTTTATTTCTATTAGATATGATTTTCAAAGGAAGAACACATGAAGGAAGAATTAAAAGAATCAACTACGATGAAAACTCCACAAAAAATATCAAATAAAAAATAGAAGGATGTGCATCAAAGAAATCCACATGAAATAGAATTGGAAAACCCAAAGATACATGAAAAAGCTAATTGGTAGTAGAAAAATGGGAGAGAGGAAAATCAAAAGCTAATTTTTTGGAAGAACAATCAGGGAAGAGAGAATAGGAGATCTATTTTCCTTTTTAAAAATTGAAAGATATGGTTAGAGTCGTCGACATGGGCTAGACCCATTGGGTCGGCTGGATCGACCTGTCCTAACTATGATTTAGCATGGTTGGACTAGAATTTTTGGAACTCATTTAAAAAAAAAGACTTATTTTACCAACATAGCAATTTAAGATTCTTTATTACACATTTTAATATTATTACTGTATAATTACGAGTTTTAACAATTTAATTACAAGTTATAACAGATTAACACTAAACTAGTATGGTATATACATTATACCCAATCAATACTAATTGCATACAATTTGGGAAATTGATATGTTGAGAAATTTTTATTATGAGTATTATACACATATGGTATATATGAGATATATGTTTGAGCATGCATATATGCATAGAGAATGGATATATGTGTAATATTCAAATTACATATATATCAGCTAATCATAATTTTGTTCTCTCTCACACACACACACATATTTGTTAGTAAGATTTTAATGACTTATAATATATATGTTGTATATAATGACTTATAATATATATGTCGTATATAATTATAGAGTAACCAGATTGTATGCAATTGGTATTTGTCATTTTTAAAATTTATTCTAAAGTAAAAATTTCCCAACAGATTGTATGCAATTGGTATTGAGTGGGTATATATCAGTTTAATGCTAATCTGTTATTACTTGAAATTAAATTGTTAAAACCCATAATTGTTATAACTTGCAATTTATTATCTAATGTTAAAATCTGTAATAATACATCTAATATTTATCATTTATGCAAATCACTCTTTAAAAATGAAATTTTTTAGCTTGGCCCAAATAAACATACTGATTTGTGAGGCTTTTATAAAATGGATTGGGTCACCCGAGGGCTGAATTAAAAAATAATTAAAACTAAAAATAAAATAGAGTATTAAAAATAATAAGAGTCTAAACTCAAAGTTCATTTATAATTTTTAAATATTAAATTTAGATACAAATTATGTTTTTATAATATATAATAGTAACACTAATACCATGTAATATTGTCCTGTTGCTATTTATATTAATATTTTAAATTATAATTTGATTTAAAATTTTGTAAAAAAAATATGCTTATAAAAATGTGGGCTAACCTGACAAGGCCCGTGTAACACCCCAATTATTTTTAAGCTAAGACCGAGTTATCCTTCATAGGATATAGGATTTTAATTGATGATTCCTAATCAAGTATCGGTGTTAAAGTTAATTTCTTAGTTTGGAAATAGAATTGGAGATGATCTAAGGTCACACGAACCCTCTAGTACGAAGTTAAGCTAAAACTTTTCTTAGCGTTTGAGTTTTAATGTAAGATTTTATAAAAGTTAGGTGAACCAATGACTTGTAGGTTGTATATACATGCTAGGATCAATTCCTAACTATTTAAAGATCCCCCCGAATAAGTAATACAAATGGTAGAGAGACTGCACCAGGCTTGAGAGAAGCCGACTAGCGTGTGAAATTGATTTACTCGAAAGAGTGCACTATTTCTCTTATGAATCGCGCATTTAAGTTAGCTCCAGATGTACCCTGACCCTTTTACTCAAAATCTGCTCCTGATGTTACCCATAAGAGAGAAATTTATGTCTCCAAAGAGATTAATGTTACCACCTAAGAGTGAGATGTGAAATCTTATAAACTCTGAGTAGAATTGAATCATCCCAAAGTTAAAAGGATAATGATGGAAAGAAAGGGACGAGATAGCAAGAGTGATGGCCGATTTAGGATTGTAGTTTGGGTTATATACCTATTAGGTAATTAATGAGGTGATGTGTTGATTGCCATAAGTTTGATGAAAGATTCATAAGTACCCTATGATTTTCAGGATGAGACATAGAGGAAGAGTTATTGTTAGAATGTGATAGAGCATACTTAAACTAGAACGAAGTTTATGCTGATGTGTTGTAGTGTTCTTACAGTTGAGGGTGAAATGTAGATGTTAAATAGGGGGAAGTAGAGCACCTTTGAAGTGGTAGATTAAAACTAGGCTTATGAATTTTAAATGAGGGTTCATGAGATTCATTAAGTTATGAGCCTTAGTCAGATAAGGAGATATGATTGAATTGGTGAGTGGTACTGAGTTGTAAGGAAAGGATGTGTTGATTGAATACTCGCTATGAGATTTTAATGGGATGATGTTCCCTAAATATTTATCTAGTAGTTGAAAGTTAGCGTTAGAGAGGTGTGCGATAGATGCAGATGTTAATACTAGACCCTAAGCTTGAAATTTGAGGAGTAGTACAAAAGAGGAGATAGCATCATGAAAGTGACAGTCTTAGTTAGAGATTGTCTCTAAGAGACTTGTCATAGTGTATAGAGATGTTAATTTGTAAAGGAAAGTGATGCTATGGGCAGAGTACAAGTTCCCTTTAGGCAAGACGAGTGAAATGAGGATAGCTCAATAGATAAGAAGAGACTTGAGATGTGTAACCATGATTGTGTAAAGATGTGCGAATCTCTATGCTATGACTGCTATAAGAATCTAGATAGTATATTTGAGTTGTCAATGTGGAGTAAGCTGATGCAAGCATTCCTTGTCAACCGAGCAACTAAGTTTATTGGGACGTATGGATAGATGATGATGAGTTTTTCCCTTATAGTCTAAGTCTTATACAAATAAGTTTATGAGAGTACAAAGGTTGAGCATTACCAGGAAAAAGAAGATGTAAGATTGTAATAATAGCGGAAAGTGATTATGTACGCCATTAAGAGCAGTAAATAGAGAGAGAGAGAGAGACAGAGAGAGAGAGAGAGAGTTCCATAGAGACATGAGGAAGCTAATAGTGATATCGTTGAAAGGAGTCTGAGTGGCTAGTTATATGTATGTGACTATAGCATAACAGAAGGGTTTAAGCTGCATATTTTTGCGGATAGTGATTCTTTGACCGTGTGGAAGTATGTGCTTATAGCCTAGTAGAGGAAATTGATTCACAAATTTAGAGAGAGGACCTTGAGAGCTAAGGAGGAGATGATGATATGAGAAATAGAAGTAGATCTTGAGTTTTTGTTTGTGATAGGCTGATCAAGATGAGATATCAATTCTTTTATATCTCATATAGTCCTTATACTTCAGTTGAGGTAATTCCATTCCCTTCGGGTGTCTGACTGTCGTATCTATGACCTAGTCCCATGCACATCATGTTAATTCCTGATCATGCTGAGTTTTGAGGATGAGAAACGATGAATTCATTCATTAATCTTGATCTTACCCCATGAATCCAAGAGTTTCCAGTCCTATGTTGAATGAGATGCGACTTGAGTTTTACACTACATATAGTTCTGTTAACTCAGAATAAGACTTGATAGACGAGAGAGATTGTAATCTATGAATGTTCTTAGATAAGATTTCTCGATTAAATCGTGCTAATAATCTTCCGTTCCAAGCTCTTTGCGTAATCCATCTTTCCAGCCTTGATACGAATGTTGATAATACTAGAGGGTAAGGGTTGATGAGAGAGAATGAGTGTTTTTTATTCTGATAATGAGGCAACATCATTTCCTCAGGTTATAGACATGGAGGAGGAGTTAGAGGAATTGTGATGAGTCTAATAGATAAGTGAAGGAATCCCATGATAAGAGTGCATGCAATTGATGGTGTAGATGTACTATGGTAGGTTAAAGATCCTCTAGTGAAATTGACCTTAAAGAGGCCATGAAGTGTGATAGACTTGCATGTGCGAGTTTCATTAGGTGAGTGTATTAGAGTGATGAGAATGAGTTATATTCTCTAAGTAAAGGTCACTATAGAAATATGAGATACAAATTTTGAAGGGTTAAATTGGTGTAAGTATGACCATCTTCTCAATAACACCTTGAGGCTCAGAGATAGGCTTGAAGGGAATAAGAGATGTGGATGGGTGGAGTTTTGAATAGGAGTTATGAGCTTAAGTCAATGGAGTAAAGTGTCGTGAAAGGGAGTACAATTAAGGTGAGGGGTTAAGCTTGAGTATTGTACGTAGAGTTTTATGGAACGATAGTCCCATTCTCCATTAGAGTTGATGGTTTCCTTCCTGAGTTCAAAAATGCTAATTTTGAGGTGTTCAAATAATTCGAATTGATTGAGTTGCGATGTTCCATTCGTGCTTGGTGGTTAAAATATCTAAAGGGGTATCTTTAGTCTTGATTGGAACCGATTTGTCTATTTGCGTTGATGTGTCAATTCCTGAGTCTGAATAGAGATGGTTTAATATTGATGAGGAGTTAAGAGTTCGATTGATTGAGTGAGTTTTGAGAAGAGTTCTGATTGTTAGTGGTGCCTTAACATCTACCTTTACTCATTGTTCGAGGACGAATAATCCCAAGGGGGAGATAATGTAACACCCAAAATTTTTTTTAGCTAAGATTGAGCCATGCTTCATATGATATAGGATTCTAATTGATAATTCTTAATTGAGCATAGATGTTAAAGTCAATTTCTTAGTGTGAGAATAAAATTGGAGATGATATGACGTTGTAGTTATAATGTAAGATTTTTATAAAAGTTAGGTGAACCAATTACTTTTAGGTTATATATACATTCTAGGATCAATTCCTAAGTATTTAAAATATACTAGGTGTGATTTAGAGTCATAAGGGATCTTTTACACCAAGTCAAGTCCAAAGAATTTCTAGCAACTAAATTTTCTTATGAGTCGGTAGAAGGATCAACTTCAAATGACTATATCTCCAAAATTATAATGAGCTTCATAATAAATCAAATCGAAGATATTTGAATTATCTTTCCAGTGCATTTGATTTCTCCTTAATCGAAGTTCGAAGTAGAAAGTTATGGTCATTTTAGTGAAGGGGTGCAGAAGCGTCGCGGACCAAACGTAGATCCTCAATGGAATAGCCATGACGATTTTTTTCCTTTTATTTTGAGGGTACTTTTATCATAAAACCTTTGGGGGTCTATGTAAGGTCCCAAAACGCATAAAACGTCAGTTTTCATAACCAAAACCCTCTCCCTTCACTCCTAAAGATAAACGCTCAAGAATCATCAAGAAAGTTATCAAGTTAGGATTAGCTTCCAAGATTCATCCTCAAGGTGAGTTATTCTTCATAAATTTCAATCTACCCAACCCAAATTTCTTTATCTATTCATGAATCTAATATAATCTTACACCATAACCTAGGGTTTCAAGAAGACGAATTCAAGAATCCCAAGAAAGGATTTCCTAATTCTTCTTTTTCAAGAATGTAGGGTTCTTCATCAAGACTCTAAAAATGCTAAGTCAAGAATTCAAGAATCAAGGAGAAGCCCTTCAAATAATGTCTTTCCTAGTTCTTTCTCTCTAAAGGAACTAAGGAGATCGAGGATTTGCTCCAAGAAAGCTAGTATTTCATCGAAATTCAATTGTGATGTCAACTTTCTAGGTATGTAAGGCTAAACGAAAATATGAAATTGTTCTTTCAAGTGCCCCATAGATGGTCTTAGATGAGAGTTGAAGGTTCTTGAGTCTACATGCATGATTCTTAATTATTTTCTTGAAAACTATATCTATTACATGTATTTTCATATATTGATGATCATCATAAACTTATTTTCTTGAATTGAATATTTTCATGAGATATTGCATAAACCCTACATATTATTTCATAAAGATTGCATAAATGAAGATAGGGATTGAGTCTAGTGCCTTGATTAAGGATGTTGATAGAGATTGTGATTGTGAATGTGAGAATGATGATAGATTAATAGAACTTGATAGTCCCTTGAGTTTCCATAAATAAACTCTAACAATTTGTCTACTCAATTTTTCCTTATTGATGGTTTCTAGGTCCTAAATTGAATGAATTGAAGGTTGATGATAATGAAGTGAGAACCTCAAAGAGGAACACAGTCTTAAAGAAATATTTTCAAATTCCATCAAGTTAATGAATGAATAAAGAATTAATGTCTTAGTCCGAAGGAGACTAAATGATGAAAAAATGATAGATGTTAACGTTTATGAACATGTTGAGTCTATAGGAGAAGTATCGAGTACTGACATGGGTAAGAGTGAGTCATACTCGCACTCATAACTACGTGGCCAGCGTAGGTGAGGATTAACCGTGAGCAACGGATGTTTCCTCAGTCTCAAAAGAGGACTTAATATTATTTCTATTTTGGATCCAATGATGTACGCCTTCTACCCCGGTAAGGTACTGGGCGGATGCCGCAATGACATCGCTTCGTTGTACCATCACTGGCTCATAGGTGATGGGTGTAGGTCTGAGAAACTCCCATATAGGATTTCCTCTTGATAGTACTCCGATGTTAATGTAATGATATAAGGTGATGGATGTGATGGGTCATTTGTCTACTCTCTATTCTTTCTTTAGATAGACATTTGACATGTTGACTAATTTCTATATTGAGTTGATTATTATTGTCATATTATTCTACCTATTTTGGTTTCACTCAACTATTTTACATACAAGTACATTCGACGTACTGACGTCCCCCTTTAGGACTGCATCATTTCATGATGCAGATACATGATTTGGAGATCGACAATAGGCGCACCGTTGAGGATTCGAGACGCAGCTTATTGGTGAGCCTTCCTTACTTCGGAGGATTCCCTATATTTATTTCCATCTTGCTTTAGAGTTAGATTTACTTAGCTTTATTTTGATTGAGGTAGTCATGGGTCTATCAATAGCACCACCTGATAGTGATAAGGGCTTTATACACTAGAGTCGAATGTTAGCGTAAAGACTTGTTGAGCTAGTTTCTTTATACTAGCCTTTGATGATACTATTATATTGAGACTAGAATAAATGATGATAAGCCCATTTATCTTCCTTATGTCTTCCGCTGATAGTAGATTGTATGAATGAATGAATATGATAAGGCCAAATGGTTCGCTTGGGGACTAGCAATAGTCTCTGAGTGCCGGTTATATCTAGGGTATCCTCGTGGGGCATGACATAGGGGAGGCTCACCAATCCATTGAACGTCTAAAATCCTCAACGATGCACATGTTGACGATCTCCAAATCATGTATCTACATCATGAAACGATGCAGTCCCAGCGGGGGACGTCAGTACGTGGAATGTACTGGTATGTAAAATAGCTTAGTAAAATCGAAATAGGTAGAATAATATAGAAACAACAATCAACATCAAGGATAGTAACAATCAACATGTCGAATTTCTATCCAAAGCAAGAATAAAGAGTAGACAAGTGACCCGTCAACTACTCAACTCATCAATCAAAACAGACTCATCTCAGAGGGACTCATCTTAAAGGAACTCAACTCAACTCATCTCATCGCATCTCATCTCGAGTCAAATTACTCACTTTGGAAACTTTCTGGGAGTTTTTCGGACCTACACCTATCACCTATGAGCCGGTGATGGTACAACGAAACGATGTAGTTGCGGCATCTGCCCAGTACCTTGCCGGGGTAGAAGGGCGTATATTTGTGGTTTTATAATAACATCAAGTCCTCTTTTGAGACTAAGGAAACATCCGTTTCTCACGGTCCAATCCTCTTCTACGCTGTCCAAGTAGTTAATGAGTGCGAGTGTGACTCACTCTTACTTATTTTCGGTGTTCAATACTCCTCACAGGACTCAACATGCACATAAATATCAACATCATCCAATCATCATCAATCATCTCATCTTAAATCAGCTTCACAGGGACTCTTACCATCTCATTAGTTCACTTCTCAATCAATAGCTCAGGTCTTAGAACAACCATTAAGGACAATAGAATAGACAAATCGTTAGAGTTTATTTATGGAGACTCAAGGGACTATCGAGTTCTATCAATCTATCATTACCCTCACACTCACAATCACAATCTCTATCAATATTCTCAATCAAGGCTCTAGACTCAATTCTTATCTTCATTCATGCAATCTTTATGAACTAATAAGTAGGGTTTATGCAATATCTAATGAAAATATTCAATTCAAGAAAACAAGTTTATGATGATCATCAACGTAAGGAAGTAAATATAATAAATATAATTTCTTAAGAAAATAATCAAGAAATCATGTAAGTAGACTCAAGAACTTTCGACTCACTGCTTAGACCATCTATGAGATTCATGGAAGAACAATCTCATGCTTTTAGTTTAGCCTTACATACCTGGAAAGTTGATATCACAATCTAAATTGGATGAATACTAGCTTTCTTAGAGCAAATCCTCGATCTCGTTATTTTCTTTAGAGAGAAAAAACTTGGAAGGACATTATTTGAAGGGCTTCTCCTTGATTCTTGAATCCTTAACTTAGAATTTTTAGAGTCTTGATGAAAAACCCTGCATTCTTGAAAAAGAAGAATCAAGAAATTTTTTTTTGGAATTCTTGAATTCGTCTTCTTGAAACCCTAGGTTATAGTGTAATGTTCTATTAGAGATTCATGAATTATTAAAGGAATTTGGGTTGGTTAGATTGAAATGTATAAAGAATAACTCACCTTGAGGATGAATCTTGAAAGTTAATCCTAACTTGATGACTTTCTTGATGATTCTTGAGCGTTTATCTTTAGGAGTGAAGGGAGAGGGTTTTGATTATGAAAGCTGACGTTTTATGCATTTTGGGACCTTAAATAGACCCCCAAAAGTTTTAGGATAAAAGTACCCTCAAAATAAAAAAGAAAAAAAAACATCATTGCTTATCCAGTGAGGGTCCGCGTTTGGTTCGCGACGTGCTATGGGCGCGTACCTTCAGACAACTCTGTACTCCTTCACTAAGATGGCCATAACTTCCTATTCCGAACTTTGATTAAGGCAAAATCAGATGCATTGAAAAGCGTATTCAAATATCTTAAATTTGATATATTACGGGTTATCTAAATCATTATACTTTAGGACATATACTCGTTTGAAGTTGACACTTCTATCGACTCATACGAAAACTTAGTTGCTAAAAATTCTTTGAACTTGGCTTGATGTAAAAGATCTCTATTGCCTTGTGTATGAGGCATAGACGAAAGATTTAGAGCATCACACGAATCATCATAGACTTCTTAGGAAATAGCTCTATCACACGATTCAGAATCTAAAAGAAGGAAAACTTTTCCTAAAGTCCTATAGCCTCCTGCTTATGAAGTGTGGTCGCGACAACACACACATAAATAAGACTCTACTAGACACGACTTCATTGACTCCCTAGGATACTTGAACTCATTCTCTGATACCAAGTTTGTCACGCCCTAGTAGAGTATCCTAGACGTAACTGGCACACAAAGACTATTGCTAGTCCCCTAGCGAACCAGTTGGCCTCATCACATTTATTCATTCATACAATCTACTATCAGCAGAAGACATAAGGAAGATAAATGGGCTTATCATCATCTAATCTAGTCTCAACATAATAGTATCATAAAAGGCTAGTAGAAAGAAACTAGCTCAACAAGTCTTTACGTCAACATTCGACTCTAGTCTATAAAGCCTTTATCACTATCAGGTAGTGCCAATGACAGACCCATGACTACCTCAATCAAACTAAATCTAAGTAAATCTAACTCTAAAGCAAGATGGAAATAAATACAGGGAATCCTCCAAAGTAAGGGAGGCTCACCAATAAGCTACGTCTCGAATCCTCAATGGTGCGCCTATTGACGATCTCCAAATCATGTATCTACATCATGAAATGATGCAGTACCAGAGGGGGACGTCAGTACGTCGAATGTACTGGTATGTAAAATAGTTGAGTGAAACTGAAATAGGTAGAATAATATGATAATAATAATCAAGTCAATATAGAAATCAGTCAACATGTCAATTGTTTATCAAAAGAAAGAATAGAGAGTAGACAAATGAACCGTCACATCCATCACCCTATATCATTACATTAACATCAGAGTACTATCAAGAAGAAATCCTATATGGGAGTTTCTCGGACCTACACCCATCACCTATGAGCCAGTGATAGTGCAACGAAGTGATGTCATTGCGGCATCCGCCCAGTACCTTACCGGGGTAGAAGGCGTACATCATTGGATCCAAAATAGAAATAACATTAAGTCCTCTTTTGGGACTGAGAAAACATCCGTTGCTCACGTTCAATCCTCACCAACGTTGGCCATGTAGTTATGAGTGCGAGTATGACTCACTCTTACCCATGTCAGTACTTGATACTTCTCCCATAGACTCAACATGTTCATAAATGTTAACATCTATCCTTTTTTCATCATTTAGTCTCCTTCGAACTAAGACATTAATTCATTATTCATTCATTAACTCGATGGAATTTGAAAATATTTCTTTAAGACTACGTTCCTCTTTCAGGTTCTCAATTCATTATCATCAACCTTCAATTCGTTCAATTTAGGACCTAGAAACCATCAATAGGGAACAATTGAATAGACAAATTGTTAGAGTTTATTTATGGAGACTCAAGAGACTATCAAGTTCTATTAATCTATCATTATTCTCCCATTAACAATCACAATCTCTATCAACGTCCTCAATCAATGTCCTAGACTCAATCCCTATCTTCATTCATGCAATCTTTATGAAATATAGATAAGATATTCAATTCAAGAAAGTACATTTATGATTATCATCAATATATGAAAATACATGTATAAATATACTTTTAAGAAAATAATCAAGAATCATGCATGTAGACTCAAGAACCTTCAACTCTCATCTAAGACCATCTATGGGGCACATGGAAGAATAATTCCATGTTTTCATTTAGCTTTACATACCTGGAAAGTTGACATCACAATCGAATTTGGATGGATACTAGCTTTCTTGGAGTAAATCCTCGATCTCGTTAGTTCCTTTAGAGAGAAAGAACTTGGAAAGACATTACTTGAAGGGCTTCTACTTGGTTCTTGAATTCTTGACTCAGAATTTTTAGAGTCTTGATAAAGAACCCTGTATTCTTGAAAAAGAAGAATCAAGAAATCCCTTCTTGGGATTCTCAAATTCATCTTCTTGAAACCCTTGGCCATGGTATTAAGTTCTATTAGAGATTCATGAATAGATAAAGAAATTTAAGTTGGGTAGAATGAAATTTATGAAGAATAATTCACCTTGAGGATGAATCTTGGAAGCTAATCCTAACTTGATGACTTTCTTGATGATTTTTGAGCGTTTATCTTCAGAAGTGAAGGGAGAGGGTTTTGGTTATGAAAACTGAAGCTTTATGGGTTTTAGGACCTTATATAGACCCCCAAAGGTTTTAGGATAAAAGTGTGCTCAAATAAAAGGGAAAAAGAACATTATGGCTATCCAGTGAGGGTACGCATTTGGTCCACGACGCAGAGCTGTCGCGGACCTTCGGACAACTTTGCTCACCTTCACTGAAATGGTCATAACTTTCTACTCTGAACTCTTATTAAGGCAAAGTCAAATGCGTTGGAAAGCTAATTCAAAAATCTTCGATATGTTATATGTTGATTCACCTAAATCATTATACTTTAGGAGATATGGTCATTTGAAGTTTACCCTTCTATTGACTCATATGAAAACTTAGTTGCTAGAAATTCTTTAGACTTGGCTTGGTGTAAAAGATCCTTTATGACTCTAAATCATACCTAGTATATTTTAAATACTTAGGAATTGATCCTAGCATGTATATAAATCCTACAAGTCATTGGTTCACCTAACTTTTATAAAATCTTACATTAGAACTATGACCTCATATCATCTCTAATTTTATTCCCACACTAAGAAATTGACTTTAACATCTATGCTCAATTAAGAATTATCAATTAGAATCCAATATCATATGAAGATGGCTCAATCTTAGCTAAAAACAATTGGGATGTTACACCCTACTTCGAAGGATTTATTACATTTATTTCATCTTGCCTTAGAGCTAGACACTTTTTGGTTTTATTTTGATTGAGGTAGTCATGGGTCTGTCATTGGCACCACCTAACAGTGATAGAGGCTTCATAGACTAGAGTCGAATGTTGATGTAAAATTGTGAGCTAGTTCTTCCTACTAGCCTCTTTTATTATAATATTATTTTGAGACTAAATGATCTCGTGCCTATTTCTTTTTGTATGTCTTCCATTGATTAGTAGAATTTATGTATGAATGAATGTGATGAGGCCAAGTGGTTCGCTTGGGGACTAGCAATAGTCTCTGAGTGCCGGTTACGTCTAGGATACCCTCCCAAGGCGTGACAACCCACAACCCACATACTGATGGACTGATCTAGTCGTTTTCTAGCTGACGAAAAATGGAAATTCCAAAACCTGTATGAGCTAGCTCGAATGAGGTGTTTAAGCTCGTATTGACAACTCTAGCCATATTCTCATCAATTTCTAAATTGTAGAATTATTTTTTTGGGAAAAAATAGGGGAGAAGGAATATAATTTTTGTTTTTCTTATTAAAATTAAAAGGAACCCTCATCAATTTAGGTGTGTAAGCTCATATTGACAACTCTAGTCATATTCTCATCAATTTCTACATTGTAGAATGATTTTTTGGGAAAAAATAGGGGAAAAAGTATTTAATTTTTTTTCCTTTTTAAAATTAAAAGGCACCCTTATCAATTTCTAAGTTGTAGTAACTTAATGATTATCTATATTAAATAGCCATATTTGTTTTTTTTTTTGTATAATAAAAGATATTCTAATTCACAATCATTTTAATTTATTATAATTTGTAATTAAAATATATTATTTGATAAAAGATCATAAAGCACATTCATAACTTATGATATCAAATTTTGAATGCATATATTGATAGAAGGGGAATATTTTCCTTACCTATTCACAATCTGCAAAGTCAGAATATATACAAAACTAAGCTTTCAAGTAAGGCATGATACTAGCCTAATAAGGAACTAAATATTTACAAGATATATTTATTCAAAAAATATCTACTAGCCTAATTCTAAGGAACTAAATATCTACAAGATATATTTATTCCAAAAATAACTAACACGATATATTTAACACACCCCCACAGTCGAAGCGGGAGGATTACGGACATTGAGACTGTCTCTAAAATTATCAAATAAAACTCGTGGAAGGCCTTTAGTAAAAAAGTCTGCTATTTGATGACGAGAAGGCACATGAAGCACCCGAACTTCACCCCGAGCAACTTTCTCCCGGACAAAATGGATATCCATTTCAATATGTTTTGTCTGTTGATGCTGAACTGGATTTCCTGATAAATAAATAGCACTTATATTGTCGCAATAAACAAGAGTAGCCTTTTTAACCTGACAATGCAACTCTAATAGAAGGTTCCGAAGCCAACAGGATT
>JAPFFP010000521.1:0-18138 GCA_026153255.1 Solanum medicagineum
TTGAATTTGTTTTCTTGAAACCCTAGGTTATGATTTAAAATCCTATTAGAGCTTCATGAATAGATGAAGAAATTCGAATTGGTTAGATTAAAATTCATGAATAATAACTTACCTTGAGGAAGAATCTTGGAAGCTAATCCTAGCTTGATGATTTTCTTGATGATTCTTGAGTGTTTATGTTTAGGAGAGAAGGGAGAGAGTTTTGATCATGAAATCTGATGTTTTATATGTTTTGGGGACCATAAATAGAACCCTAAAGGTTTTAGGATAAAAATACCTCAAATTATAAAGAAAAAACGTCATTAACTCGTCCAGTGAGGGTCCGCGACGCGCTCCGAGCACGGACTTTCGGACAGCTCTGCACCTCTCCACTAAAATGGTCATACCTTTCTACTTCGAACTCCGATTAATGCAAAATTATTTGCGTTGAAAAGAAAATTCGAATACCTTCGATTTGATATATTATGGGTCATCTAACTCATTATACTTTAGGATATATGGTTATTTGAAGTTGACCCTTCTATCGACTCGTACGAAAACTTAGTTGATAGAAAATTTTTGAACTTGACTTGATGTAAAAGATCCCTTATGACTCTAAATCACATCTAATATACTTTAAATACTTACGAATTTCTCCTAGCATATATATACAACCTAAAAATCACTGGTACACCTACCTTTTATAAAATCTTACGCTATAACTCAAACGCTAAGAAAGTTTTTAGCTTAGCTTCGTACTAGAGGGTTTGTGTGACCTTAGATCTTTTCCAATTCTATTCCCACATTAAGAATTTGACTTTAACACTTATAGTCAATTAAAAATTATTAACAAAAATGCTATATCCTATCAAGAATGGCTCAATCTTAGCTTAAAAAAAAATTGGGGTGTTACACGTAACAAGACCCACGACTACCTAACTATAAAATAAAATACATATACTAAACTGACTAGATTCCTCTGAAAGCAAAGAGGTCTCACCCATTGTCTCTGGAAAGCTGACGTACTGAATATCTGCTGTCATGTGGATACTTGAATCTGCCTCATAAAACTATGCAGCGCCAAAAGATGTTAGTACATGGAATGTACGGTATGTAAAATGGCCAAAACAGAAACTCAGGGTAAGCAATACTTTTAAGGTAAATGCAACATATCTCAATAATAAAAAATATAAGTAATAAATACAATACATGCTGAAAATATAACATATGCCGAAAGTATAAGTGTAAAACTAACTTGCTTTAGCTTGGGTAGTTTCTCTAACCGACAACCACCACTATGAGCTTCGTGGTGATGCAGCGTCTTGCCCACGCTGCCAGAGCCGTCCCATACTTTACTGGGGTAGGGGACGAAAAACTAGAGGAGTGGATCTATCCCAAAACTGGGCCATGTCAGTGGCAAGTAAGGAATTGTCTTCAGGTACAATCCTATCCTACACTGGCTACGTAGTTTATGAGTTTAAGTTATTATTACTCTCACTCATATCGGTGCTCAATACTACTCTCAAAATAACTTTTATAATGCTCATAACTTCAAGAGTAAGACTTCTCAAATGCTTTCTTTATCTTTTGGGATTTAAGCCAACTTCAGCTTTTCTTAATCTTTTCTCAACTAGTCCTTTTTCTTTGAATGAAAATAGTATCATTACAGTTATCTCAAAAACATATATGCATTACGCAGCTATCTTACAAAATACAAACTTTAAATAGTTCTTAGACTTAACTCAAACTGTAAACTTCATAACTTTTCATGAAATAGATATAGGGTTCTCATAATTTCAACCATAAATGTAAATCTTGTCTCAATATTTTGAATCAGTAGTAAAATCAACAAGAGTCATGATCTTTATCAAGGAAATATGCATGAACAATTCTTCAATAAACTTGGCTAAAAATACAGGGAACTTTGATCTTAACTTATAACTGAAATTTTGAATGGAAACTAGTGGTTTAAGTTTCAAAATAGTAGGAGGATAACTTTTGGATAGCCTTACATACCTGGTATGGAGATTGACAATCGAATTCGCAAGGGATTGACCTCAACCTCTAGAACCCTAGCTTATCTTCTCTTCTTCTCTCAAGAACCCCAACTCATTTTTAGCATAAGGAAGTTTAGAATATAAACCCTTTTAGACCTAAAACGACTTATATTGCTCGTGGATGATGTCTAGGAGGGGTGAGGTTTTACCAAAATGCCCCTCACGAAATAAAAGAAAATTTTTTAATTCGAAAAAACTCAGTCCTCGTCGCGCCTAGGACGACACATGTATAATTTTTGTCTGAAAACTTAAAATGCATTGAAAATCATTTTAGTATGAAAATACATATAAAATGCGTTTCTCAAATGCGTTTTATGTGTAAAGTTTTGATAAATCATTTTTCGATCAATTTTTCAATCCCGTAGAGAAATTTTGAAAAAAATATAAGTGTTGATCCGCGTCCCAGGCGAGTCGTGCCTTGGGCGCGCACTAACACTATTTTTGAATTTTATTACAAAAATTTATTTTTTGACTCAACTTCTCTAAAATCGGGTCGAGGCCATTTTCCCACTCAATTTTTCGTACTGATTGCAAATCTAGTCTCGGATTTTGAATTGAAGCTTGGAAAGACGCGTTATGCGCACGATTCCATTCTAAGGGTATTTTGGTAATTTCTCAAGTGTTACATTAGATAAGATTTATTAATATTAAATAAAAGTCATATAAATATGTTAAGAAAGAGACAATTGCGGCGTTCTAATCAATTTCTAGAGATTATCGAGATTTTTTCCTTTCCTTTTTCCAATGTGACTCAACAAATTCTTGCTTTCACATGTTTCTTTCGCCCCTTTCTCTTTCACACGTAACTATTTCTCTTTCACACACACCCCTTCACCTCATTTATCACATTCAATTCTAAGAAAAAAAAAGGAAGAAGAAGCCATTGTTGTGTTCTTCATTTTCTCCCAAAAAAGATTAGGTTTTCCTGCGTTATTTTGATTTCAAAATAATGAACCAAAACCAAAAAGGCATTAGCAACACCAAGAGAAAGCCCTAGGTTCAACTCCCAACAAGTGTAAGTCGATATAGAGCCTCCGACCTTCAACATACTTAAACAATCACCGGGCGAAAATAGCCCACAACAAGAGAAGAAGAATAAAGCACCTATCAAGAAGAATGACAATGCAAAGAAGAGAGGTTCAACCGTGTCTGCCTGAAACGGGCAAATAAGAAAGGACAAAAGTATGGATTCTTATTCCACTGAGCATCCAGATGAAGTTGATGAGTCCGATTCGAATTTTGATTTTGTGCAATCCAATAATTCAAAAAAAGCAAAGACGATTTTCAGATGTGAGTGTCCTAAATCAGCGAAAAGAAAAGCTAGTGTTACATTAAAAGAAGTTTCAAGAATCCCCAAGCAAGCAAAGGCAAAACCTGATGTAAAGGTACTTTCCATGGCATTATCAAAATGTGCACGTGTGCATTTTGGGACTAATTTTTGTTTCGTTTTTGAACAGAATGCTAAACTGATTTTATACCCAATTAAAACATGAATTTTAGACTCTAAGTGGTTGTTTTTTTATATTATTGGAACAATACCAGTAGGAATTGATGTCACTGTCTTTTTTTCAATTTAAATTTGGCATTATCGGTGTTTGTTTGTTTGACAAATTCATATATATTATGTGAACGCAATCTATTTTAAATTGGTATAAAACTTTACTATACATGGTATAAAAAAATGATGTGAAGTTATTCTATCTGATTATGTGCTCTTTTTTTTATGGGATTTATTTTTGGGTTTGTGTTGTTGGATTTTGGTGGTATGCAATTTGCACGATCTTGGCATGCACTCGCTATATTTTTAGAATAAAAATGGTGCAACCTTTTGACATATGATCCACGACACTAGATTATTATCCCAACTTCACCAATTCTCAGATCATAGCTCTGGATTCTGTGTTGAACCAGATTGTTACTCCAGAAGTACAAGTCCAAAACAGGAATCCGGGCAGATGGCAGTCCTCCCCATTCATTTCGCCTCCAGAATCTGGAAGTAGTGCAAGACAGTGTCTTGTCTACTTTTCCATCAAACATCCATTTGCCAATTATGAAGACTTTGGCGTTGATAGTGATTTGGTAAATGAATTTGTGGAATGGGTTTACAAAAATTACTACCCATAGACGCGGCAAGTATGTGCACAAGCTCATTTTATTAAGTAGAGTTTTATATATATGACAAGCTCATTTTATTAAGTAGAGTTTTATATATATGACATAACAAACTCATTTATTCTTTTTTTAGGAAGTCAATGCATGCAGTTGCAAAGGACAAGATGGAACATCGATTGGATCTTGGAGTTGTAACAGTGGATAAAAAGGAATGGTTCAACATAATGGTTCATCCCGGGAGGCCATGGGAAGATGAGGTATTTTTCACACATTCTGCAATTTTTTTTATACACATTATACTAAATAGTTAGCATTATTAGCATCATATAATTATAACATAAATGTGGCATGAAAACAAGTAATATTAATAAGCTTAGTCACATAAATTATTGTACTCATTATATACTCAATTTATTAAAACTAAACTAGCCATACAATGTTTAATATTAATATATATAGTTGATTTTTTAGTTAGAATTAATGTGTAAAACAAGTATACTCAATGCGTTAAAATTAGTATGTTCATACCAATTTTAATACTTATTATATACTTAGCCAACAAATACTAGTAATGCCTAGTATATATAAATTATATACCTGGAAGTTGGAATAATGTTAATGTAAATTCCAGACTGACATAAAGTTGGCATTAAAAGACTTATTACAAATAACGCAATAAACATATAATTTAATACACATATAACACACCAAATGTACATAATTTTAATCCAAACATGTAATTCACCAAATGTATATACTTTTAATACCAATCTTATACTGACACAATAAAATATAACAATTCTTAATGTATACAGCAATGCTACTGGCATATAATTCTAACATAAGTTTGGCATGAAAACAGGTATACTCAAGGTATTAAAATTAATATGTTCACACCAATTTTAGTACTCATTATATACTTAGCCAAAACAAACTCGTAATGCCTAGTATATATAAATTATATAACTGAAGTTGGAATAAAATTATGTAAGTTTCAAACTGACATAAAGTTGGCATTAAAAGACTTATTATAAATAATTCAATAAACATATAAACTTTATTCACATAAGATTTCAAAAAATATTATCAAGTGTGTTGGGATATTAAGTGCTGAAAAGGGGTGACAGCTTTTTCGCCATGAACATATGCATATCACTTATTAAACATGTATACAAACTTTATATTTTAATATAATTTTTATGTCTAATTCGTAAAAATTTCTGTTTAAATATAACAGCATGTTGATGTGATCATGTACTACCTAAGAAAGAAGTTCAAGTACTCTTCACACATTCAGGAATCTTACACCACAACAGATTTCTGTTTCATGCCTTGGATTTCTAACATTGAGAAACAATGGAGAGAGTCTAATTTTAACATGAGATGCATATCACCTGATCATGATATCGGCCAGTGCATTAGGGGGTTCAGGCTACGTGCTAACACTCCTTGGGAGAAGGTTGACAATGTTCTTATTCCTGTCAACATTAGTAGTTCTTTTCATTGGATTCTTGTTCTGTACCGCATCAAGCACAGGTGTCTGTATGTGTATGATTCAATGATGGGAGGAGCACTACATAGGAAAAGAGTTGAGGAATCAGTCAAAAAACTCTCTGTATTGATTCCGCTCTTCTTAACGAGTATTGATTTCTATAGTAAAAGGCCGGACATCTATTCCACCAAACTTGACGCTTACATTGACCGGTCTCAATCTGATCCATTGAAGTATATGCTGCTTACTAATGTACCTCAGCAGGATCCACAATCCAAGTATGTATATTTTTTTAACCCATTTTTTTCTTTTTGTATTTTTTAACATGACGTTTATATATACTGCCTATCAAAATTAAAATCCTATGTTCAGCGATTGTGGGTTGTACACCTGTCTATTTGCGGAATTTATCAGCAATGGTGTTTTCAACATGCATGATATCGAAATTGATGCAACATATCACCGGCAAAGATACGCCACCCTCTTGTGGCATTATGGAATATTAAAAATCAGTGAAGATGCCATTAGCGATAGCGAAGTTACTGGGACTGTTGCCAGCAAATTGGGTGGTCCTCGAATTGCAAGAGAGTATTCAAGACCAAGACAATGAATGCCTAAATTAAAATAGCTGATATATTTTTTGCTTCAGTTATCATTTTGGAGACGTTTAAAAAATGTTTGATACTATATATTTTGGAATATTATTTTTGGTGTTTTCTATTTATTGAATATGTTATGTTTGTTAAGTTCAGAGTTTGTTAATAGTAAAAAAAAACTGTCTAGACATGGATTTTGGGCATGACATTTATAAAGTTTGCAGATAACTCCTTACATACTAAATTTTTTACAAGAATGACAAAGTTTTACAGTTACACACTTTAGATTAGGCATGTAAATACTAATTTTATAGACATTTTATACACTATATTAATGAAGTTCCATTAAATGTTGCATTCAAATCAAACAATAGTTATATACTCATTTCATTCCACAAATATACCAAGAATCTTACTTGAAGAAAAAATGTTGATAATACATATTTTTGTATAAATTTTGCATTAAATTTTAAAAATCATCAAATAATTTTATATAGCCAACATATCCCACAAATATACCAGCTTTTTTTCCACAAAATATACCGAGATTATTTTCAACACATATATTTGTATAAACTTATATTAAATGTTGTATACCATCAAAAAAACTTATATACTCAGTACATGCCATAAATATACCATTTATTTTTTTCACAAATTTACCAAGCTTGTTTTTATAAATAGACCAAGAATTTTGCTTTAACACCTATGTTTATACACATTTTGTACAATTAAATGGAGGAAAAAACTAATAACACATATATTAATATAAACTTGCATTAAATGTTGCATAACATCAAAAAAATTTATATACTCACTGCATTTCACAAATATATCATGTATTTTTTCCACAAATATACCATGCTTATTTTCATAAATAGATCAAAAATTTTAGTTTGACACCTATTTTTATACACATTTTATACAATTAATTGTAGGAAAAAACTGATAACACATACATTAGTATAAACATGCATTAAATGTTGCATAACATCAAACAAATATATACTCATTACAGTATATTGAGTATATAATGACAAAGCATTAGGCATGTAGATACCAAATTTAAACATCACATTATACTAAAATTAATTAAAAAGGTAAAGGATAATATTTTATACGATTTAAAGCGTAATTTTTAACAAAATATAAAATAGACTTTAATTATTATAATTTTTGATTTCTCTCTTTTTTTAAATATTTTGGTGACATGTCGTTTGCATATAAAATATATTTTGTTAATTTTTTTTTAAAAGGTACATATACTTAAACAGAAGTAAGATTTTATTCCATATAAAGTGCATAAACAAACTCCAAAGGAACAAATGTTTGAAACACTTAGTTAAACAATAAAAATACTAACAAAAAAAAAAACTCAAACATTTTTTCTGAAGGAAAATTAGAACATGTTTTCCTGTTGTGTCCTTCCTTACCACATATGCTGCAAGTAACTTTTGACCTCTTAAATTTAATATCGCTAGGAGGCCTCCCTACCTTTCTTTTATAATCAGGGGGCAATAATTTAGGCTCCACCATATAACTTGGTATATCCCATAGTACTCTCACAGGGAAGATGCTCAACAGGAATTGCATACGCGTCTCGAAAATTCTTGGTGGCATAATACTTGGTGTAATGCCCTTATTACTAAATAATGTAGTCACTTTTAAAAAGGGTATTCCCTCAAGATGAAGTCAACCCCTACTTCACAACTCTTTGACTTAAGTTTTTGTGTCATTAGATAAATCGATTTTCTTGAATCGTAGGAAGGAATAAGGGAGGAGTTCATTTTAGCGAAATTTATTTACTTATATACAATTATACATGTTTAAAAATCCTTAGTAATAATTATTATGTGTGAACAAATAAATAAGGAAAGAAAAACAGAAAAGTAGGGCAGTCACCATATTGGACCTTTTTTCTCTTAATACTCTTCTGACATAAAATATATTTTTCCCCAAAGTAAGTCAGTTTATTGACCTTATAAACTCTCTCCTATCCTTATTTTTCACAAATACACACGAAATACATCAGTTCAGTGGAGCATAGTTAAGAAATCCTCTATCATTGGGTAAGTGATTGAATTCTGTCTTTAAATTGAGTAGTGTGTAGTAATTGTGGAATATTTCGTTGTATATAGCTGTGTTTTAGCGTATAAATATGTTTTGAAAAGATAATTCACATACCTACAACTTTTATGCTTATGTAAGAATCTAAATCTTCTTTTATGGTATCAAAAGAAGGCGTGAAACACAGTGAAAGTTCTGGCAAGTTTTTTGTTTGAGAAGCTTTGAATGTGCTGTTGTTAGTATTTTAATAACATCTTGATGTGTGAGCTATAATTTGTGATGCTTATTAGTTCTTTGCAACCCCAACACATGTATCTACAACGTTTATGTTTATGTTGGGACCTAATTTGGTAGTTTTGGATTCAAAACAGTGGACGCAAATTAGGAAAAGTTCTGTCCAGAGTTTTGACATAAAAATCTCTAGGGGTGTGCTGTTAGTGTTTCGATCATAAATACTTGTACAAAGAGTATTCTGAAGTGATTCTTGATCGTTTGTAATGTATATTCATATACCTATAGTTTTCATGTAGACTAAAAAGAATAGTTTGTCCATTTATCAATCCAAAATTTAGTTACGTTGCAAGGCAGTAAAACTGCCGAGAAGAGCGTGATCTGCAAAAATAGGACTCAGTTTTGACATTTCTCTTGTTAATTGCTATCTATTAAAAGTGCTGAATATTAAATGAGAATGTAAATGAGTATTAATGTGCTCACGCTATTATACAATCTTAAGGAAATTGATTGAAGAAATGATGTCGTATTGATACACGACTTGAAATCGGTAGGGTCGGTTGCGTGCTAAAAGGTTCAGGTTCGTGTAAAAACTTGTTCTTGTGCCTTTCTTAGCTTCTGGTACATCTGAATGTTATCTTGGTATCTCAACTATGTTTTTATCATTTTATCTGGTTGTGTTGATGTATTTTGGGACTTGTAAGGAACTTGTTTAATTCGTCCATTTGTACGAATTGCCTAATCACTTGACATCCTTGTGGACTTTGTCCTTCTTGTGGTTGTGACTTTGTCATCATTGGCATGCCTCTTGTCGGATCAATTGCTCTCTTGATTGTGAATTTTTGGTTCGTCCTAAGTGTTGATGCTTTCCATCTTATGTATGAACTACAAAGTCACTCTTAATATGGTTGTTGATTCTCTTGATAATTGGGTTTTCACCTTTCTTGATATAGGGCTTCGGTCCTTCTTGATACTTGATTATGGTTGGTATGGCGGCATTACTTACATATTGGTTGAAACTTGTCATTCGAATGTCATGTTAAAATTATTCCAGGAACTTTTGATACTTAGATCTTTAAATATCCTACTGGATACTATTGGTATATTTGTTCACTTGGTCTATTTACTATATTCCAATTGTATTTCTCTTTGACTTATGAAGGGTAAATTGAGCGATTTAAAGTTCTCAGCTTTTAGCTTTTACACCACTAAGCTTCATGCTTAGCGATAGTTGTTTCTATCATAGGGAGTACCCGAGATGATGCTTGAGGATGACCATTAATGATAAATTTTGGGAGCTATGCAGAAGATCACATTTGCATTTAGACATATTTATTGTAGTACTTTTGGAACATGTATATGATTCTCCCATTGCATATGTATGTATAAATTTGAAAGGCTAATGTAAATTTTGGAACCATGGGTTGTAACTTTATGTTTTGGCTTGTTTAGTTAAATTTGAGTCGGCGAGCTTTTCTATATTAAAATGCCAGTTATGTTAAGATGATTGTATGAAATGGAAACTAGTAAAGTTTATGTCCTTGCATTTTAATATCGGTAATACTTTTAGCGTGCTACAATAGTTTGGGCAACATATAAATATCTTGCAATATAGTAGTTTAAATTACTTGCAAGGTACTCACGCTAAAAACTTGAGCTAGAATCAATTGCACAACCTTCAAAACAAAATCCTATATATTTAACTATTTTGAATTCATTACTTAAATATGATTAATAGGTCACGTGTTGAATTCTTCATATGTTGGTAAGTGGTACGTAAGCCTAGAATGTACAAAAGTGACATCCTCTCTCAAGGGTTGCCACACTTGGAGAAATAATCTTCTTTATGTAAGCTCTTGTATCTAAGAGTAGCAATTGCATTTCCACATGGAATCTCGTTAAGTTAAAATCGCCCACAGCTACATTTTCTGCTCCTTATGCACACACTTTACCGCTTTGCCCCATCAAAATACTATGCAAGTACTGTGTTGACGGTATTACCTTAAAAAAATTAAAATTAACGCAGAGTAAAGATTTTTCTAAAAATGTTGCTAAAACTGTCCATACCTTCATACGATTAGAGAATTCTAACATTTTCATTGAGTTTAGCAGTGTATTTCTTTGTCAAATCTGTAGTAGTCTTCTCAGCCTCACTACTCTGTCTCGCACCCCATGTTTGAATCGTTATCCTCATAAAATCTAGCAGCGATACAACTGGAAGTCTTCTTGCTAATCAATATTATGAATTGACTCAGCTATGTTTGAAGTCAATGTCCACATGCTGTTAACACTCGAGTGTGCTCTTGACCACTTTGAATATCCAACTTCAAAAAAATAAGGACGTATTCTCCTATCAATTGTGTCAGTTCTGCCCATTAACTCCTCAAATTATTGAAGTGCATTTCCTTTTGCCATTGCAAAAAAAAAAAAAAAAAAAGAAAAAGCTTCCTCAAGTCCTCAATATTTCTATGAAAATTCTTTAGGACGTTGATCCACAAATGTCATATACATGTGTAATGTTCCACCCTTGGATAAACCTTTGCAGTAATGTTTCATATACTCTCATTTCTATTAGACACAAAACACACGTTTTCTCTTTGACCGAATGCTTCCTTAAACTGTTCAAAGAACCAACTCCAAGAAGCATCATTTTTCGCATCGACTATAGCATATGCAAGCGGAAGTATATGACCTGTGATGATAGAAAAAATAATTAATTTAAGCAACTACAACTCAGCTAATACACAAATTATATACTGTATTTAAACTACAAAAGATATAAACTGTATAAACCAAGAAATATATAAATAATATACTACATTTATACAATAACATTATGCACTTTTTCGCACCTCCCCGGTCCATTGTGCTTGCAATCAGAATAGTCCCACTGTATGCACTTCTCAAGGCTGCACCATCACAACTACAATTGGCCTGTAATACTCCCAACCCCTGATAGATGCTTCCAAACGCAACAAAAGCATATAAAAATCGATTGTCATCCTTTCTCTTTAAGCTTACAATAGATTCTGGGTAAGTTTCCTTCAATATGTATAAATAACCTGGCAATTGGGCATATGATTCTGCAGGAACCCCTCTCAACATCTTTAATGCCTTTTCCTTCGCCCACCAAGCCTGCATGTATGTCGAATTTATACTATGCATATTTAACATATCTGCCACAATATCTTTGGAATGTAAATTGTCTTTGGATCAACAAATTTATCCAATATAATAACTGCCACCACATCCGTTATCCCTTATCGTCTAACATAAATCCTACCCCTTATGGAACATGTATGATCACCACAAAATTTTTCGTATCTTGAAAACTCCTGATTGATTCACTTTTGAAGCATTCATCATCCACGAACAATTTTGGGAAGGGAACATCAGTAAATAACTGTTCACAATGACCTTAATTAATTAACACACATATTATTTATAATATACTAAAAATAGTATAGAAATATTTAGGACATTACCAGGAAGAACTAGACCGTTCTACTGTGAATCGAAATTTGTGAACCCCACTGCATAATGTCTCATCACCTCAATAAGTGTTTTTCATTTTGACACTGTTGGCTCCTAGCATATGCAAGTGTACGTAGTCGAAACAGGTAACATAGTAGTCTTTTAAAGATCGAGATGTCGAACCCAAGAGACTTGATATACTTTAGTAATTTTCCGAATTGTTATGTTGATGAAAAATTGAATGAAATTTGATTAACAGTATTATTAAAAACTAGCTTATAAACTATTAAGAATTAGGGAGTACGATTATACACAAGTTGATTCTTGTGATTAAATATCAATATAAATGAAATTTTGGAATTGTAACTTTGTCGATGCCGAATTAGTTATTAAACATTGCACTTATAATTTAGTTGTCGACTGTTGATTCAAAGGGTTGAAATTACCTAAATAGGGTTGCACACCTCTTTTTAGCCTATTTTTAGTGTTTGCCTAACTACATCGTTGAGCGGGGATAGACAATCCAATAAAAACGCCTTAAAGATTTCATCCTTTATTTTGAATTGAGTAAGGTATAGAGGTAGTTGTCATAATTCTCCATACACAAATCAATTTATTTTCATAAATCAAACAAGCTTCTTATATTACCTATAATCTATGCATTACAACATCTTTCGAATTCATGATACACAACAAGTTCATTTTCAAGGTGATCAAGCTTAAAAATGGATGATTTAAGGAGTATAAGAACAATCACAACTCATTCATAAATGTACAAATTCAACAACTAAAACATTGTCTAAGTTACAATCTCAGAAGATTTTGAGTTTAGCAACTCATATCAAGATTACACATCAAATACATATTCAAACTCATAATCAAAACAATAAATTCAAAGATAAAACTAACCAAAGGTTTGAAGAACTTGTTTGTCTTCTTCCTTCACTGATTTTTCATCCAGAACAAGACACAATAATACAGGATAATGAATTACAACAAATGTGGGATCTCTTATAGCACTAAAAATCCCTGAAAATCTAGTTTTCCCCAACTTTTACTCAAGTCTGCGTCGCAGAATTAGCTTACTTTTGCCCCACTTGCTATTTTTGTCGGCTAACTCAGAAAGCACCATTTAACACTGGTCCGCGATGCGGACCTGAATGCGGACCAGTTGTTAAAACTTTTTCTTGACTTTGTACCCTATTGATGTCCCCACTTGGTTCTTATGTCATTCTGAAGCAATGTTTGCTAGTACACATTCATGAAAAACCAAATTAAATTGGTGCAATTGGCCCAACATTAGAAAAGTACACTAAATAATTATAAAACAAATCTAAAACATCATGATTTGTCCCTCGAATGTCACTTTATTTATGAAATTTTTGACTAGCTAGGCGTATAAATACGACTAAGATCACCACCCCACACATAAAATATTTGTCCGTCCTTGGGCAAATCAAGACACATGCATGCAACACTTTCCTAAGGAGTATGTATAATAAGCTTCATATGAACAAATATTTTGAACCAAAGTATACATCCTTCAAGACTTCTAACACTTTACTAATTTTAAGAACTTAACGAATTGATGCGGACTCATGTGAAAGTTCAGTTAATAGTATCACCTAGTTGCCATCCTTACATGGTTATGTACCCTCACGAGAAAAATTACCCAAATCACACAATTCAAACCTATAAGTGGACTAAAATTTGGTATAACCTCAACTCTCACTCTCAAAAATGAAGTCTCACATTGCTTCTAGTTCCTATAAACTTGCCCTTATGTAAAGTTGACCTCGGAGGATTTCGTTTGAAAGATCGCTTAGGTCTTCTTATTTGGTTGTAATGTAGGTTTAAAGGCAAAAGGGATTCAATTTCAAGATATAGCAAACAAGGCTTAGTTCCCGAGCGCTTAAGCTTACATTACCCTCTTTCGAATCATTACCATTATTCCCACTTAACTCAACATCTCTTATTACTTTTCCTTACTTACATATATACCACACAACATTCAAACTATGCAAAACATGCAGTATATACAGCAAACTCAATTTTTTTAAAAAAATATATATATGTCAAAAATATATACATATATACCCTTCGTAACATATTTCTTCAATTCATCTCTTTATTCTCTAACCCATCTTCCTTAAGGCTCGACATTTTTTTTGGGTCAACATGAATGAGTCTTAAAGGACAGACTTGGCTTAAAATGTATTGGATCAAAGAAAAGGGATTTAAAAGCTCAAAGGGGTTAACTAAAATGTTGATATTAGGTGGATAAAAGGCAAAAATTTATACAGGCTATCAAAAAAATGCCAAGATCCTTTCCTTCAAATTCAATCCTTACTAAGTCATAATCACATAATGGGTAAGTTCTAGCAACTATAACAATGTAAACTAACAATTTTTCTTACTATCACATGGTACATTCTCAACATAAGGTAGCACTAGATTTACTATCACTTTGTTCACATGAGTTTCAACATTAAGCATCTGAATCCATTAAGCACCAATTGTAAATATTAACTATTAGAAGGTCAAGAATTAGGCTATTTTAGTTCGTAACATTTACAAAACTTATATGTACATACTACCAACACTCTAACATGACTTACTCAAACCTATGCAATTTTACCAAACATATTCATATCACAATTTTAATTCCAAAACACAAACATACTTCACTGTCTATATCAGAAAACCCAAACACAATAATACTTAAAAACAAGAGTATGATCCAACAATATTAAAAGATGTCTCAAACTAACAATAAAAACATAAGATAATGTCTCAAAATAAAACCAACTAAAACCAACGTAAAATAATAAAGCAAATGAGGCTTTCCCACCCCATACTTAGAATGTAGCACTGTCCTTAGTGCTTGCAATACATACCTACTGGCATGGAAAAACGGTGCTCACTCCTCGTCATCCGGAGCATCGGGTAAGATGGGCTCTCCTCCCATAGAAAAAAGGTGGATCCTCAGCTATCTCCTCATCATCCTACTCCTAGGACTCCCCATGCTCTTCTCCTAGGTCTATGGGCATGTCGTCTTCCACTGGCTCAATGAATCTCAGTCCTATTCCTAACACAGCTTTTACGTGAGCATTCAACGGGTATCGGACTTCAACTTCGCGGAGCTCCTCGGGGGTGGAGGGTCGGCTTCCTATCTGGTGCAGTAATATTTGTAGCCCATACATGCAGGCCATAATCAACTTATCCTGATAAGCTCTCTCAGCGGTGGTCAGTACTGGTCCCAGAGACATATCGAGCCCCTTACCATGAGTAGCAACATAGGGGGGCATGAATGATAGGAATATAGTCTGCCTCCTCCTCTGGTACATTCATATTACGACATAACTCAATTATAAGACCCCCAAATGCATACCTTTGACCTTTGTGGGTCTTTGCCTTTCTTATTGCAAGCCTAAAAATGGCACCATAGTTCAATGCCATCCCTATCATGAGTGCATAAGTGAGGCAAATGCGATCCCTAGTGACATTAGAGAAATGCTGTCCGGGGAAGAATGAATGTGTGACCCGCTTGACCTAAACTCTTGCCTCCTTCGAAATGTGTACAAATGGGAAGGAGAGATGGTAGCCCCTATCAACATGGCGGACCCATTTAGCAGTGGAGGTCGGTCCGACTAGAGTGTAGTGGAGTTCTCGATATGGTGGGCGAAGGCAAAGATTGTTGAAAGTACCTGTAGGAATCTCAGATGGGATGCCAAGGAACCCGTTAATAGCAAATGGAGAAAAGTTTACCTCCACACTGCGGACAATCATTGATTGAGCCCTCGGGTCCTTACTCATATTTGCGTAGAATTCGCGCACCACACTGAGATTGCAAGGCCGGGGCTACTGGAAAAGGAATCCTAAGTGCAAATCCAAACACCTCTCCAAGATCCTTGATTCATTCCTTACTAAGTTGACGTCAATAGGCACATCCGGGTAGTACTTAGTCTCGTCATGAGACTGATACCACCGCTTTCCTTCCCTATCAACTACTTTGGCTCTGAAGCGGGCCCTTGGAATTCTCCGGGTATCCTTTGGCACTTATATTATATCTCTTGTCCTTTTTTGAGTGTTGGAGGGTCCAGCTCCTCCAGATTGTGAACCACGACATGTACGAGAAGACATGATTCCTGCAATAAAGTAAGTCCACAATAAAAAACAAGGTAATCACATCATGACCCCACACTTAATTTCAAGCCAAGAATAATCTCAGGTTAGCACAACAGGTTATTCAGTTCCTTGTTCAAATATATGCATCCTATTTCCCCAATTCATCACAAAGCATAAGCCAATAAGGAAACATTCACCCTACTACAACCTTTGCATATCTGTATCCAACTGAGCTTCCACGTATTGACAAAACAATGACAAGTAGAAAAAGTATTACTCAAAAACAATCATGACACTTGAGTTATTAAATGTAGGTACAGTCCAATTATCACCATTTCGAACAATTGAGCAATGCTTTAACCACAGCCCATGACCCAAATTTTTCGCAAAGTCATTCTTAGTTTTTACATTTCACAGTAACACATCCCACATTATCCACATTACCCATCATGGCAATTTTCAATTGAGTTTGAAGGTAACTTCATATCATAGTAATAAGACAACTTCATTCACACTTCTAAAATTCACTTTCAAGGACATTACAAGCCAAAAGAATACATTTTCAACATTGCAATCTCACAAAATACCTTATGCCTGCAAACATTATAGGATTTACACAATGTCCAACATCAAATTTCTCTCTCAATTGAATCTCTCTAATTTTCCCCAATTTTCTCATGATTTTCGGCCTAGGGTTCAATACCCTCAAAAATTAGGGCCACAAAGTTCAATAACAAGCATTTAGACTCAAATTTACTAACACTTATTGATATTCAAAAAAGAATTTGCACAAATATACTTTACCCACTTCAATTTGCATCTAACAAACCCAAACAATGTTCAAATTTAAGTAAAGAACAAGAGAGTTCGAATTAAGCACTTACCTGTAAAGAGAAGGTGATAAAAATGATTAAAACTTGTGAAAATCAACCTTCGCAACACCGAGACATTTGAAAATTGAGTGTGCGCTTGAAAGGGAGGGGAAGTTTTGAGAGAAATAGGAATTGGATTGGGTTTGGGGAACAAAAATGGGAGAAAAAATGTTTTTGGGGTATTTAAAGGGATGGAGCCCATACCAAATATGAAAATAATAACACATATCCGCGACGCATCCGCGTCACGGACCCTATCGCGCATCAGGACTTAGCAATTTTTGCATTTTGGCCTTGAGACAGTGTGCATGCGTCGTGGATTGGTCGCGAATGCTCACTGTTTTGGGCTCCTAAAAATTTCATTTTTTCGTTCCGAGCCCCGTGAAATTCCCCGAACATCTGAAATGCTTAAAAACATCAAATTATGTTAACGTGAACAAAAATTTTCAAAAAACATTCAACGAATCAACGGGAAATGAGGATTGAAATTTTTACACAAAAATGGGCCAAGTCATCGATGTGGAGCTGTCGCAGATTGGTACTGTTTTGGGGAAATTTTTCAGTTTTCAAAATTCCTTTCTTTAGGGTTTAAAATACATAAAAAAACACACTTTATTTTTATTCTTCAAACCACACACAAGCTTAAATACGAGTTACCTGACCACGAGTTGCCTCCCGTAAAGTGCTTGATTTAATATCGCGACACGACGCACCGATGTTCATTCATCTTTGGCCAATTCAATGGCCTCCACAACTTGTTTTGTGTCTATCCGATTGTAATGCTTCACATGTTGCCGTTCACCAAAAATATTTGGTTCGATGTCACGTCTTTCAATTCCACCGCTCCATAGGGTGTGACGGATACAACCACCTACAGACCACTCCATTTTGATCTTAGCTTCTCAGGAAACAACTTTAAGCGAGAGTTAAAGAGTAATACCTGTTGTCCGGGCTCAAAGTTGCGATTGATGATGTGCTTGTCATGCCATTTCTTTGTTTTTTCCTTATAAATTTTGGCATTTTCATAAGCTTGGAATGGAACTTGTCCAACTTCTCTAGTTGTTCCAACTGTTTCCTTCCTGCTAACTAGGGGTTAAGATTGATCTTTCTTATAGCCCAATATGCTTGAT
>JAPFFP010000542.1:0-18137 GCA_026153255.1 Solanum medicagineum
GGTTACTAGGGCCACACCAGAATCATCAGATGATGTTTCACATACACCACGTAGTTCTTCAGTTGAGCACCAATCAATACTAGTTCCATCTACTCTAGCAAGACATCCGGTTGTTCAGGTTTATTCTAAGAGGCGAGATGCTAATGATACCTCTTCTGCACCAGTTCCTTCATCGTCAGATCCTATTGCAAGTGATCCTCTAGATAATCTTGACCTTCCTATTGCTATTCGCAAAGGTATACGCACTTGCAAATCCACATACTCCATTGGTAATTTTGTTTTCTATGATCAGTTATCTCCTGCATCTAGATCTTTGATTGCATCCCTAGACTCTATTTCCATACCCAAAACTATTAAGGAGGCTTTGAATCATTCTGGATGGTGTAAAGCAATGCTTGACGAAATACATGCCTTAGAGGAAAACCACACTTGGAATTTGGTGGATTTACCTAGTGGAAAGAAAGCAGTAGGAAGCAAATGGGTCTTCATAGTCAAAGTTAATCCAGATGGCTCTATGAAAAGACCTAAGGCTAGACTTGTAGCCAAAGGATATGCTCAGACTTATGGGGTGGATTATTCAGACACCTTCTCTCCGATTGTCAAACTCATTTCTGTCCACTTGTTCATTTCTCTAGCTGCTTCTGAGAATTGGCCATTGCATCAGTTGGATATTAAAAGTGCATTCCTTCATGGTGATTTCCACGAAGAAGTTTATATGGAGCAACCACCTGGTTTCGTTGCTCAAGGGGAGTATGGAAAGGTTTGTCACTTGAAGAAGTCCTTGTATCGATTGAAACAGAGCCCTCAAGCTTGGTTTGGAAAATTCAGTGAGGTAGTTCAAGATTTTGGATTGAAGAAGAGCCAATGTGATCATTCAGTCTTCCATAGATAATCTGCGTCTGGAACTGTTCTCCTTGTTGAATATGTCGATGACATTGTCATTACAGGGAGTTATTTTGCAGGAATCTCTTCTCTAAAGTCTTTCTTACATACTAAGTTTCACACAAAGGACTTAGGAAAACTGAAATACTTCTTGGGAGTAGAAGTATCTAGAAGCAGGAAGGGTATTTTCATATGTCAGAGAAATTATAGTCTTGACCTACTGGCAGATACCGGAAAGTTAGCAGCCAAACCCTGTAGTACTCCAATGGTTCCCAATGTACATCTTATTAAAGATGATGGTGATCCTTCTGATGATCTAAAGATATATAGAAGGTTGGTTGGGAAGTTAAACTACCTTACTGTGACTCGTCCCGATATTGCTTTTGCGGTAAGTGTTGTTAGCCATTCATCTTTGCACCTACGGTCAAACATTGGGAAGCTTTGGAACAGATCCTATGTTACTGGAAATGAGCTCCTGGACTGGGCATATTATATAGAAATCACGGTCATAGTCGTGTGGAGTGTTTTGCAGATACTGATTGGGCTGGAAGATCTACCACGGGTTATTGTGTTTTTGTTGGAGGGAGCCTAATATCATGGAAGATTAAGAAGTAGGGTGTATCATGATCCAGTGCAGAATCTGAGTATAGAGCTATGTCACAGTCTACATGTGAGATTATGTGGATACATCATCTTTTATCCGAAATTGGGATAAAGTATCATACCCTAACAAAACTCTGGTGTGATAATCAAGCTGCTCTTCATATTGGCTCAAATCCGGTGTATCATGAAAGAACCAACATATTCAGGTTGATTGTCATTTTATTCGCGAGAAGATTCAGGAGAACTTGATTTGCACTGACGAAGTGAAGACAAGAGAACAACTAGCTGATTTATTTACAAAAGCATTACATGGAACTCGAGTTGACTATCTTTGTAACAAGCTGGGCATGATCAACATCTATGCTCCAACTTGAGGGGGAGTGTTACAAAAAATCTGCATAATAATGTACATAGATAGTATAGGGATTTGATAGATAATATAGCTGATTGTTAGGGATTTGAATATTTAGTTACCATAGTTAGCTTATTTAGTTACCTTAGTTAGCTTGTCCCTCTATGTATTTATATCATTGTTCTCTTTGAATAATAGACAAGTTATTCTCTCCATGTCTTATCAATAACAGAGGAGCAGGTACTTGATGAATAAAAGTTAAGGTGTGCACAAGTTACAAATGGTAGTGATAAATTTTATATGAAATGCTTACCGTGTATATTTCAAACCTTTAGATTTTAAGTAAAGTGCTAAAATTTTCAAAAATATAAAGTTTAACCTTTTTTGTATCATTGAGTTTATGGTTAACGCATTCCCAGTACATGATCACTAAAACCTAAAATATAATGTGTAAGAAAACATGATTACCAGCTGATAATGTTCCAATATTTGTATAAGGTATTTAATCATGCAGAATTGATTCAAAGAGCCTAGAAAAGAGGATTATCATTAGCAAGACTTTGCATTTAACCTTAAGATCTCGTATTCGTTTGACCATCCGATGCTCCTTAATTAAGCTCCTAAGGAAATCATCATGCTTCTCTTTTGAAGTATAACGCATGAACACCCTGTACGTACGGCATAGGTCCTTCTCCTCCGGGCTGGGGTCTTTCTCAAAAGGATCAGGATGAAGTAGTTTTCTTTCTAAAACAAAATCCTTCCTACTTTTCCTCTCATCAAGCCTGCAGAATAGATAGAAGATTTGCAGAAAGCCAGAAACTCATGGGAAGATTATCAACCACATTTTTTTGCATATGTTGGGGTAAAGGAGGAAATAAGTGCCAACATCACAGTTCAGTGAGGATTACTGACCTTTTATTGTATATACACAATACCTTCAGTTTCAGTTCACGTTCAACATCGCTATCTGTCTCTTTTAAATTCCATATTAACCCGCATCTGCTCAGCATCATTGTCATATTCAAGTCAAACTCCTCTCTCTTGGGATTATAACCACTCAGTTCTATCATAGCAGGCCTTCATTAGCTGATGTCCTAAGCTTTTTCCTTGCGACACTCCTGTCTGCAGGTCTACCTAAAGTGCAATAACAAAAGCCTCTTAGCATACTCTAAAAGAAAATATAATAAAACATCATCAATATATTCTTGAAGTGTAAATAATTGTGAATTATCAGCATTACTGTTATCAAACTAAGTATTACAGCAATGCATGGTATGTCCCGCTCACAATCGAGTAGAAATTTGAAATAAGCATACACTTGCAAGACTTTCTCAATATTTGGTTTCAAAATATTTATAAACAGAATCACCAGTTATAAGATTAGTACATGGATGCTATCATAAATGCTATCGCTAATAGCTTAAGCTTTAAGATGAGATGGTCGTACACTACAATACATTATCAAGAAAGGCAAAGATGTTGGATTCGAGTTTCACCGCCACCCATTATGAAAAAGAATTTCCATGTCAATTATGAGGGTAGCAACTTTTGCCAGAAGCTAAACTACCTGAGGCAAGTGCAGCTGAATTTTCTTCCCGTTGATTTTCCATCCTGAATGAGAATAGAGAAGACTGTGACGCTTGCATTTATTTGGAACAAACCCGAGCATACTTGGTTCCTGTCGAGAATGGAAACTCTTCTTTATCATTAACCCCCCGAGAGCATCATATCCTGACAAGAATCAACATTCAATTAGACTAACTGACAATGTGATTCTGAGAATGGATATTGATGTTAATTAAATGTAAGCGTGCTCTCTTTAATAGCTTTAAATGAGATGATCGCACACTTCAACACAGTATCAAGCATCAAAGAAGGCAGAGATCCTGAATTCGAGTCTCGCTACCATATTCCATTATCAAAAAGAATTTTCACATGTTTGGCCTACACATGGGGGTATTTGTTGAATACATAGTTAATGAACTAAAGTAGCTTAATATTTTAGATGTGACACCCACATATTCAAGAATACTTCAACTTGGTGGATATGCTTGTACTTCTTCCAACACCATTATAACTCAATTATAAGACCTGATGATATCTGTTAACTACTGACCAAGCATGAGCAGACAAGCCTATGAAAGAAAGTAGCAACCAGATATTTCTAGCTATTACCCTTTTTTGTTATTCTTTTGATTCCTTTTGAAGAGCAAGGGATAAAAATGATTTTGGTCTGCTACATAACTTTTAGTGATCCAATGAAAAAGGAAAACACAGATCAATTTCTTGAGAAAGCATAGCTTGATTATGATATGCAGTGAATATAGTAAAAACTGATGCATTGAATCAAGAAAGTGTATGAAGCAGAAATGCTGAGGCAAAACCATGCCAAATCAGAGTTTAATCTTAAGATATTAAAATAGAAAATGAAAATATGATAAAGAAAGGCTCTTCAGTCACCTTGATCCTTGGACATGGCAACGAGTTCCTCTCTGCTCTTTCCCATAATGGGAGACATGTCCTAGAGAAATATAGCGAGCAGCTTCAGCTTTCATAATGAAGCATTTGGATTTTAATGCTACTTTGTTAGGAAGATTAATTACCGGAAGCGGAAAACAAGGAGAATTAATATACACGGAGTTATAGTGGTCAACACACTGTGATTTACTCTTTGTTCCAGCATGTTGGCAACTTCAGCCCAGTTTTCTAATCCGTGCATTTCCAGACCCTACGAAAAAAAGAGGAGATGCGATAAAATAAAATCAAGAGAAGTTCAATCCTCCCAGAACTATAAATAAGATCCAGATCACTATGATATATCTAAGAGAACTTGTAAACAAACTATAGAGTATAGAATAAGATGGAAGACTACCTGCAGAAGTAACATTTCCTCATCTGCATTCCTGTCAGCACATATGAGAGGAAATGACAGGTTATCCTGTTCATAAACAGGGTGAGCTAAGAAAGTTAACAACACAAAAGAGCAAGAATTCCTCCCTCAAATATAAACATGTGAGAAAAATGTTTTAGTTAGACCATTGATCAGCTAAGATGGGTAGTGAATATCCATTGTACATACGTGATATGTCCATCTACTAATCCGATCATCTATAATTAAGCATAATTATAATTCACTCTTGAGTAACAACTCCATAAAAACCTCGTCCCTAATTTTAGCTTTAACAAGTTCAACAGAGTAAACATCCAACTCTCTATTGCTTAGCAACCACATACAAAATCGTGAATTCAATTCTACCTCTTTAAATATAGAATGAAATAGCATCCAACTTACTTGAATCACATGAAAATCACCTCCCACACATGAGCATTTCTTTATTGCACTGAGAAGTTAGAACAACCTTCTTTTATTATTTCTATAAATTGTGGTTCACATGAACCCCGTCTCTCCAACAAATTAGGTAACTTATGTACATATTTCCGAAAATTGATCTAATATTGTTTGTCGGCACGCATGTTCCAAAAAGGTTGGATGGTGCACTTGGTTGGTTGAATGTTGAGTTATATATTTGAAGGAATATGGATTAATTCCCACTTAAATACATTCTTTTGACTTAGCTCCACTATAGGTAATTACTATACGGATTGGCCAAGCTTCTCCAAGGGAAAACGTGCTTTTAAAAAAGAAGAGTTTTTTACAAAGTTGAGGTGTTTGGCCAAGCTTTTAGAGGAATAAAAACTGATTTTGATTAGAAGCAGAAGCCGTTTTAGAGAAGCTGAAAAAGGGGTTCCCTCTAAAAGTACTTCTTAAGAAAATACTTTTCACAATACACATTTAGAAACACTTTTTTAAAAGTTTGTCAACTTAAAAGCGTTTCTCAATTGATTGACCCTAATACGAGGGATATTCTATTACCATTGAAAACTGAAGGCCCTGAAGCAGGTTGGGGGTAAGGCGTAGAGGTGGGGGTGGGGGTAATTAATTTTTCTTCAAAAATTAGACTTTAATTGAAATTGTACTCTCTATGTATTGCCTAAATTAAAACCCTAATGCATTTTTTTTATTTAGTGAATTACATGTTAAGTGTTTTGAGTAAAAGATGAAAAGGAAAACAAAATAATTCTCAATAGTATACAAATTGATGAATAACACCGAAAAAAATTACCTGACATTTTAAGTATACTGTGAAAAATTATTTGAATTTCTTAAACGGATAAAATTTTAGTCTATTTCACAATAAAAAAAGAACGTTAATTACAAAGATATCAAATTAAGTTTTTATTTTAATTAACTATGTGTACAAGTAATTAATTATAAAAATGTCAATAAAAAATGAGCATATTAATCAGTTTTAAGATTTTTCTCACATGCCTCCTAGAGAGTTAACACACTCTCTATATCACCTCAGCACCAAAGGGTGTGTTTATTATACTTTATAACAATTATAACGGGGTAATAGGACTCATTTATATTAAGGTATTTCATTGGGATTCTCCACTTTTTGAAAGCAATTTTGAAACAAACATTCCTCAAAATAAGTTGATTTTAGAACAAGCCATATGTAAAAGATTGTATCCAAAATTAAGTAAAATTATGATAATACTTCATCAGATAACTGCTTGTTTTAATGAACAGGATTGCAAAAAAATAAATCTTTTACAAGCAAATGACCATAGATATAGTTCTTATCTGCCTGACCATCAAGCAGCTATGCAGAATGCACAACCCTTTTATAAGAATAATTTCTTTTTAAATGGTCTTTTAAGATGTTATGTATTCAGAAGCTACAACAATTTCCATAATATTTTCCCAGAGTTTTGCATAAATCAATTAGGACACACAAAATGAGGATAAAAGCTACAATTTAAGACTGCTTCAAGTATTTTCACCAGCTTAAATTATTTCTATTTAGTTAAATTTAGATGCAAATACAATAATTCAAGAGAAATACGTGGTCGAAAACTGAATTAGATGGAGTAACAAACCATAACCCTATATAGATGATTGCTTTTGTGAGGGTGCACTTCTGCTCCGACAACAAAGCATTCCACACAAAGATCAAAGTTAGAGAACACACAACATTTCATTCGAATCCTTCCAGATATGTCTTTATCGCAATAATTGCAATGGTACAACACCTTTTCCCCTTCATAAATAGAAACAAGGCAAATTATAAGGTTCAATCAAAAATAAGAAAATCTTTTAGATTAGCATATGAGCAGAATACTAGGCATAACAAACAAGGTTCTAGAAGTTGTAGAATGCATGTCCATGTCATAGGAGTACACATTCTTTTGTGACAAATTAAAAATAATGATAAACATGGTCAGAAGATGTGACAAATAAAAAATTATATGTACATTTTCTCTTCGTGTGAAATCTGACTCTATACCAAATATGAGACAAGTTTAAATAGTCTTCTTTATTTATGATAAATAGTAAAAATTAAAATCGTTTAATGTTTATTGGAGAAGCATGCATGTATGTTGAATCTTGAGATACTCTGAGAGAACAATAAACCAAAAAAGTTGTTTGGAATATAAAAAGGGATTTCCATGAAAGTTTTTTGCATCATACAGAATATCATGAAACTTTTCTTCTTCAACCAAAGCAAGAGTATTTTTTTGATATCGAAGGGGTAAATAGGTCAAATCTATCCACATTTACAAGTCCAATAAAAGTTTATCTAAACTGAAGGGAGATCTCGAGGGAAAATAGCAATGTAGGGATCCTGCTTCTTATAAATGCTTTTCATTCCCAAAGGGTGCTAATCACCCCATGTACAAGCTAAAAGATCATACCAGCAGCTGCAATATCAAAACTCTCCACATTGGGTGCTGCCTTTTTTCTCTTAGACCTACCAAAGAATTAAAAGGAAAAGGAAAATATATGTTACCAGATCAGGCCACTAAATAATCAAATTAGATATAATTCACATGAAGTAATGAAAAGTAAGGAACTATGTATACATAGACGCATATCCATACAAGACTTCACTTTTTTTTATAACCTGGTGTCTTGGAAACTTGCCCCCACCTCAACTAATTCTAGGGGGGTACGATACCTCCCACTAGTACAAGTCCTGGGTTACTCTATTCATCATTGCTTGAAAAAATGAAAATAAAGCACTGAGTGGCTTTTTTTACTCCATTGGGATTTTCCCCATGTCCGAGAAAGATCCTTGAAAACACAAAGATAGACGAAGGAGGTTATGGTTCCTAGAAGGATTCACCAAAAAAGTTGTTCTACAATCCTAGAAAGTAGGAGAGATAAAGGTCTTGGGAAATGTGCCTGGAAGCATTCTTTTCTGGTTGCATGGCATAATAGATCTCCAACTCTTCCCTTGTTGGGTAATCTAACAAGATGTACTTTCTTCCTTTGTTTTTTCACTGTGTCAATGTGCTTCACTTAGACTGCTCTATTTATACTCTTACCATACATAATAACATTGCTTTCTAAGACTATAACTCGACTTTACAGAAAGCAGAACTAGAGTACATTTAAATTTTACCCTTCAAGTATTTGAAAGTACCTAAAAATAATTATGCTTCCGCTTAATTCATCCCTTTTTTCGCATATAGCTTGCTCCCACGCCAAGCCCCCCCATTTCTCTTTACAAATCCTCCATCCACAACTGTTGAATTTATTTATCATTTCAGCAAAGTAAAGCAACCCCATTATTGCTTTCAACTCTAAATTAACAACAACGATAAAAGTATATATATGTGCAGAACCCAAACACTTCGAAACAACGAAAACATCAGGCTCAAAATAAAATGTTGACGAAAAAGAATAAGCATGTTGATAACTGAACTCTGTGTTGGATCATCATCGCTGGATTGATGAACAACATGAAAACGAATTGCCATGTTTTATAAGAGTGTTTTACAAATCTTCAAAAAAAAAAGTACATCTCCTATATGTGAGGAATAACGTATTAAACCATTTTATATTATTCAATTAGACTTTAAAAAAGTACTTACTCACTTTCTTTTTTTAGTCTGTTTCAAAAGCAATAATCCATTTCTTTTTTTGGAAAAACTTTAATTTCAACTTTCCACATGGCATGTTTCTGACCACAAGATTAAAAGGCATTTTGGTACATTTAACATAACTTTAATTTAGAACCACAAGATTAAAAGCCTTTTTTATTTTCTTAAATTTCATATCAAGTTAAACTAGGTCATTCTTTTTAAACGGAGGGAGTATTACTAATTAGGTTTACTACAAAAGAATTTGAATTTAAATTTAAATACCAAAATAGAACCCTAATTGATTTGAAAAATAATTATTCAAAGAAGAGGATAAATTAGAAAAAAAATGATCAATTGCTTTTGATTAAAGTAGACAAGAAAAATGAAGTTCTATTTTTAATTAAATTGAAAAAGTAAATAGACAGAACGTTAGTATTTTATTTATTTATTTATTTATTTTTGGTTTTGAACATCAGAAATTATTTAATCACTTATTGTCACGCCCCGAGAGGAGACTCTAGGCATGACAAACACTCAGAAATCATTGTTGGTTCTCAAGCGAACCACTTGGCTCAATCTACTTATTCAATTAGCAGAAGACTTGATGAAACAAAAGAAAGTACTCAAGTGAGAATTCAAATCCTCATGTAAAAAAAATTCAAGATATTTCTTATTAAAATAACTCAATGTTTCAATTCAAATAAATAATAACAGTTTTCCAAAATTGATTCTGAAAGTAAGACAGGCTCTACTTTACTCTATCCGACCCAATCTATGAAGCCTATATTAAATCATAAGAAGGTGTCAAGACATGTTCAAGGCTATATATCTCAAGACAACAAAAGGAATAACAAAAAATAAAAGGTTGATTCGAAAGCAAGGAGGTCTCACCACTGACTGGGACTGACTAGATCTTCAACAAAGTGTCTGCTGAGGATATCTAAGACCTGTATCTGTATCATAAAATGATGCAAGCCAAGTGACATTAGTACGTGGAATGTACGGTATGTAATATGGATGAATAGAACAAACTCAAAAAAGAACTCAATAGTAAGAGCAAAGGATAACTTTTGCAATTTTAAAAATTAATATAAACAATATTTTTCAAATCAACTCAATCATATGCAATTTCCGTCAAATCAAATCAATTTTCATCATTATAGAGTTTCTTTAACCTACAACCATCACCATATGAGTGAGTAATGATACAACAGTTTGCATTGACGTTGCCACAACCATCCACTACCATGCTAGAGTAAGGGACGATCTAGATTATTGGATGCACAAATTAAGTTCTATTTTGGGACTAGAGTCACCTGAATTAACAATCCAACTATCCTACGCTGGCTACGCAATTTATGGGGTTTGAGTTCTATCAACTCTTACCCAAATCAGTGCTAATACCTCCCAAAATATGTGTTCGTATCTATCAATATTTCAATTCATCTTAGCAAGCATGGACTTTTAAATCTCAATTCATGAATACTTTCAATTACAAATCATATGCTCTTTCATAAAAATAAATATGCTCCAAAAGTCATGCATGTGATGTGCTGTCAAAATACAACACATTTGATGCCCAAAACAAGGAATTTTGTGAGTTTTAACGCAACTTTTTATGGTTTTATGTGTTTTTGTGTTGTCTTGCAGAAAAGTTAGTTTGACATGATCTCAAAGAAAAGTTGCATATTTTGCTAAATTATAGGACTTACGAGCTTACCTATGAGTCGTAGCCCAAGCTACGAGTCGTAGGGTGTGTCATAGCAAGAAACAGAGACCAAAAACTTAGAACTCTGCTAAGTGGAGGTCAACCCTACAAGGCCATTCTATGAGTCGTAAGTTGCACTACGATTCGTATAGGTGGACTCATAGCAAGAATCAGAGAGCCACAATGTTAGACCAAAAAACTGAAGCCCAAGACTAAAATAGGAATATACGAGTCGTAGCTCAAGCAACAACTCGTACCTGTGGGTCGTACCAGTTCAGTCCAAAATGCCATGAACCTGATACGAGACCCCGACTATGACTCATAGGTCACCCTACGAATCGTACCTGCAAAGCGTACCAGCTGCCAGTTATCTTTTCTGTGTTACTTTTAGGGTTTATTTGTAAACACTACAAATAAAATTTAGTTCATCTTTTATGAGAGATTCTTGATTTTAGAAAATAGAACTTGCCTTCGAATATTCTCTCAAGAATATTTTAGGGTTTTAGATTAGTTTGTTATTTTCTCTTGGAAAAACCATTTTGGGGATTGCAAATCTTATTTCGTACTCATTGTTGATCAATTAAGCTTTTGGCTTTGCAACTTATGGTGCCTACACTCTTCAAGGTTTTTGGTAAAACTTTCATTTATGTATTGTATTAGCATTTGTGCTTGTTTTGCCTCAGCTATGAGTAGCTAAGCACCCATAACTTGGGATTTTGGGAATCATGGGTAGTTGATTCGAAATAACCTAGGTTTATTGCATTTCTATCGATTGAACCTGATGGCTATGGACGTTACCGGTGCCATAGTACTGCCTCCTTTACCAGTATATACTAAGTTCACAATATCGAGTGGATTGCTCCAAATGCTCCAAAACCGCGGATTATTCATAGGGCTACCTTCAGAGGATCCCCACCGTCATCTTCATAATGTGGTGTTTGTTTGCAAGATTGTCATGGGGACACAAAACCTTTCTCTTGATGTTGTTGGTTTAAGAGTATTTCCATTGTCATTGACTGGCAATGCAGTTGTATGGTTGTCCGAGCTTCCTCCGGGTACTATTGCAAGATGAGTTGAGCTTCAGAGACTATTCCTTGAATGATATTTTCCACGATATTAAAAGTTGAAGCTCACGGACCAAATCAACAACTTTGAGCAATTGTCGGGTTACTCAATTAGCACAACATGGGAGAAGTTTACTAAATGCTTGAGGATAGTCCCCGATCACAAGATTGTTGATGATGCCTTGGTTGAGATTCTCTATCGGGCGCTTGACGAGAATAGTCAAGCTTGCGCTGACACAATCATGCGTGGCATGTTCCTTGACCAACCTTTTGCATTGATAGCCCCAAGGATGGAGCAAGTGGTTAAAACAAATAGAGCATGGGGTCAACAAGAGCGTGGTGCGACGAAACCTTCTTGTGCGGTCAACGCCAACAATGATCAAGTAAAGGTAAATGAAGAGATGACGGAGAAACTTGCTCAACTTCGCACAAGTATGAACTTGGTTTTAAAGAAAAACAAAAAAAGTGCCAAAGCAGTCGCCCACCAACCTCCGTAGACTCCCATCTATGATGATCCATTCTTTGACGAAGATGCATGTTTTGTAAGAAACTAGCGGCGGGTTTTTGGAACAACCCCCAAGGGTTCAATTTAGACTATTAGGTATGGGAATCAAGGTTGGAATATCAACCGTGATGGGGTGTATAGAGATAATCGGGGTGGATACTATGAGAGAGAGAGAGAGTGCCAGATGCCGAACAGGGAATAAGATAGGGCTACAGGAATGGTCCTTATGTGCCACCTCACAATCATGATGTCGGGTCAAGCAACTCCAGGATCGAAGAGATGTTCAAAAAGTTGTTGAAGAGGTCCAACCACCAAGATGAGACTTTAAAGGGAATGAAAGCGGATATTTCAAGTATTAACATAAAAATAGAGTCTCACTCGGGATCGATTAAGCAACTTGAACAGTAATTTGGACAAGTTTCTTCACAGTTAAACCAACACCAAAAGGGCACCTTACTAAGCAATAAGGTTCAAAATCCTAAAAATGAAGGGCATAGCATCGCAGTCATACTTAGAGTGGCAAGAGCATCATAGATCCCCCTATGCTGGTAATTATGGATGAATTTGATGAGAATTTGGTGGTGAAGTTGTGGTTGAGGGAGAAGATCCGAAGGTTGTTAGGATGCAACAAGAAGAGGCAAGAGAGCACGAGAAATTGAAATCAATTAGCAAACCCCCTCCTCCTTTCCCTCAAAGTCTTAAGGAAAAAGAAGAGGAAGGTAAATTCAAACACTTCCTCTCGATGTTGAAGCAACTCTCCATAAACATTCCCCTTCTAGAAGCTTTGGGGAAAATGCTCGGGTTTGCCAAGTATATGAAGGATTTGGTGATCAAGAAATGCACTTTAGGTCAAGATTTCTCACAAAAACTCCAACAATGTAGTGCGATCATGACCAAATGCCTGGTTCAAAAGCGAGAGGACCCCGGTGCATTCACCATCCCTTGTACCATCAGTGATGTTGAGTTTGCAAGAGCATTATGTGACTTGGGAGCGAGCATAAATCTAATGCCTCTTGCTGTATTCACAACGCTTGGCCTTGGCACTCTAACCTCGACAAGAATGAAGTTTCTTATGGCGGATCGAACCATTAAAAGTCCGGAGGGAATCCTTTTGGATATGCTTGTTAAAGTTGATAAATTCATCTTTCCCGCAGATTTTGTGATCCTTCACTGCAAAGTTGATTTTGAGGTGCCTATCATCTTAATGAGACCATTTCTGGCCACCTGGGAGAGCCCTAGTGGATATGGATTCGGGACAACTGTGGTTTAGGGCCAATAATGCAGAGGTCGTATTCGATATTCGCCAATCCATGAAGCATCCATATGAGTTCAAGAGTGAGGTGTGGACCCTTGATGATAGTTGATGCAAGGACGATGACAAAGTCGAGCCATGACGTTAAGCAAGGCGCTTCTTATGAGGCAACCCAAGTATCTTTGATAAGTGTTTGTGTGTTTTAAGTGTTTTTGGTTATTGAGATTCTTAAGTAGAAGGTGTGAGTTTTTTTTAAGTTGAAAGACATTGATTCAGTTGTAATATTCTGGAGATTGTTGTGTTTTGAGACATGGTCTGCAGGTGAAAATTGAAGAATTGAAGATATGCAAAAATGGCACTTGGAGTAGCCCCTACGAGCAGGTCTACAAGTCGTAGTCACCACTATGACTCATAGTCATGCCTCGTAGAGAAAATCAGTAAGTATCAGAAAGTTGGCACATCCACTATGAGCCAACCTTACGACTCGTAGGATCCACAACGAGTCGTAAGTGGGGTTCGTAGTGCCCAGGTATGATTTCTAAATTCTTGCAAGTATTAGGTCTATTACGAGACTGGGATCTATGAGACTGCCTACGACTCATATTCGGGGTCTTGTAGCCCTGATCAACAACTTTTTAATGCCGACCCGATATTTATATAAAAGGGATCAAAATAACATTTGACCCCTAATTTCATTTTATAACCATAAGTCTGGCGATTTCCCCCCAAACCCATCCTTGTAATTCTCTTTTCTAACCAAAATCCCAGCTAGCCACATCATTTTAAGGCAAGGATTCTGGTGAGGTCACTATTTCCTAGGGTTTCAGCGTGATTTTTACTTCTTTTTGCTTTCTCCGATCAATCGGTAAGCCTCATGGTTAAATTTAGTAATCTTTTTTGGTGAACTTATTCCTTGGATGAGTGTATGTTTTGTTTAACTATGTATAATCATGCCATGTGGTGATTTTGTTTGATCTAGACATGAAACCTAAGGTTTGTAAGCTTTGAGAAGTTTTTGTTGTGATTCAAATCTTGTTTGGAATTCTTGAGTGGGAGATTGTGAATGCGAAAATTGTTGGTTCATGGAATGTAAGGCTTAATTGTTGCCCAACCATTATGTGCATTGTAGTCGGAATGGAAAAGTAAGAGGTGTGGGTGTGTTTCATATGTCTTAATGTGTTGGATTGGATTGAAATGGCCTAAATGGCATTTGTGTCTTTATAAAATGTCTAGTTGATATCAAGAGTGAGCTTGGAAGGAATTTTTTTTTCGATGTGCTTGATGTCATGATTAAATGATTTCGATTCTTGGGGATGATATTTGCTTTAACTTTCTGTTGTCATTATGGGATTGCTTATATGCCGAGTATTTTATGTTGCTTTTATGTGCCAAGTATTTTTAATTGTGTGCTTTACTTGTGCTTGTTGTGGGAAAACGATATGCATCACTGGTGCCTTCTATTTTCAGCTACGAGGCACCCCTACGATTCATAAGCTCCCCTACAAGTCATAGTGGTCCCTTCTAGCAAGCATCAGTCACCTGTGATTTCTTCATATTTCCCATATGACACTCACATACGACTCGTAATACCTATTACGATTCGTAGGGAGGGTCTCGTAATCCTAACTCAATTCTTAAAAATGTCTCTGAAATTTGGTACAAGGCTAGGCTACGACTCATAGGATCCCTTATGAGTTGTAACTACCTCTCGTATTTGAGGTCAGATTGCATTTTGGTAAGCCATTTTATCACTACGAGGCCAGTGTATGACTCATAGGGCATCCCATGAGTCATTACTGTACTCGTACCTGTAGACCTGCAAGTGTTTCAGTGATATTTCTTCTGTTTTATTTTGTTTTTATGCTTAAGTGTTTGTGTTTCTTGTTCTTTGTTATGTGATTTACTGGATCAAAACATCTTGAAACTTATGTGTTGCTATGTGGTTGGTTTGCAGATAAAATGCCTCCAAAGGACAAACGTGCAATTCAAACTTTCCAAAGGAGGTTGATTGATGAATCCTCTAAGACCGAGCATTCAGAGGGCTCTGTGGAAGTCCACAGAGTCAGGATAGATCTTGAAGCCAATAGACCCAGACTTGGGCACTTGCAGCACAGACTCCTATGGAAGTTAGTAGTTCCTCCCAATCTGAAGAGGAGGACTAGGAGGGTAACGGGGACGGGTTGGATAGCAGCCTACCATAGATGACCCCCTCACATTCAGAGTCTGAATCGGAGTCTGAGCACCTCCCAAACCCAGTCTCAACCCCTCACCAACCGCAGATGGTGTGTTCCAGGGATGAAGGAGATATATGATGAGGGTTTAGAGCCCAAGGGACAAGGCAAATCAGTGCGGCAATTTGACGAAGAATTGAGACTAAACGACTTTGGTTTAGATAAAGTGCCTGGGTTAGATACAGTGTTACCCACACATGGGCTTCGATGGACCACAAAGTAGCTGGACAAGTATGCCCCTTTTGTGGTACGTGAGTTCTATGCAGCATATCTTGCCACACTTCGGCGAGGGCTACAAAAGAACAAAAAGCCTATGGAGCAGCCGAGGTTATGGCTGATGCCAGTTCGAGGTAGGAGAGTTCCTATTTCGGAGGAGATTATTCGTCGGATCCATTTTGGACCCTATTATAGAGTGCCTCAATATACTGCAAAATATGATGGGCAAATTGACAAAATGAGGAGTGCGGTGCCTGCAAGGAAATCGGGGTCAAGACAGAGCTTCTACGATGGATTGCAAGCCAGATTTGTGAGGAGGTCTTTGAGCCGACATGAGTTACAAACCATGATGATCCTATAGTGAAGTCTCAGCTCTCTTTCCGAGCCATGTTTTGGTGGTCCATTATTCGTTGGCGCCGACCCACTTTCATAGATAACGTAATCACTTTGGAGCGGGCTATATTATTAGCCAGCATCTTAACTGGTTATGAGATAGACTGGGCCCGGATCATTTTAGAACAGATCCATGAGGCAGCCGTCCGGATGAAAACCTTATTGCTATTTCCTAGATTGATTCATCGTTTGTGCAGTGCAACTGGTGCTCCTATTGACCTCCACCGGGACCAGCGCATAGAGGGTACATGAACCATGGGTCACTGACAGATAAAGGCTGACGAGAACCTTGTGGCCTTACAACGAGCAACTCCTCCTATTTCAGAGCCATTCCTAGTAGATATTCCGACTTAGAGTGCACCCTCTGTTTCTATTGGTACTACTCCAGCTGCTACAGAGCCTACGCTAGCTGTGGAAATCAAGTCCACACCATCCTCCAGTACCCCAACACCAACAACAACCACATTAGAAGTTGATTCTCTTACTTTTATTGTTGCTTTTCAGGCATTGTTACGAAGGGTAGCTATGGTAGAGTCCAGACTTCAGGCTTTATCTACACGAGTTAGACCTTTGGTTGACCATACCATACAGGACTTCGAGGAGAGGATGAAGGCATTCACCCGTGATTTGGTAGATGAGAGAGTTAGGGTGGTGGATGCCTAAGTAGATGCCTTCGAGGCGAGAGTCCAGCGGAGACTTGAGGGAGCTCGGCCTACTAACACGAGCGTTTTGACTGAGGAGTTAGCCCAGTTTAAGACCGATTTATTGTAGATGTTGGCATCTTCTGTTGCAGTCCCGGAGGTGGCACCGGCGGGAAATGAGGCATTCGATTGGCTAGCCGACCATCCAGACATCCGTGGAAAGAGGCCCCTTGAGCATGATGCTGATCCAGAGTCAGCTCAGAAGCGACCGAGATGGGAGGAGGAGCCCATACCCGAGGAGGTGGTGTAGGAGTCGCTATTGTTGGCAGCTACTTAGCAAGATCGTGAGCAGCACACCCCACATGGAGAGGGTAGTTCCGGTACTGTTGCGGAGGAGATGGTGCCTCAGGACCCCACAGACCAGCCAGAGAGCGGTGCTTGGTGCTCCATGATGTTTGACTTCTTTTGACCTCAATTCTTTTTTGTCAAGGTGCATACTTTGTTCTTTTATTATACAATCTTTTTTATGTTGGATTTTGGATGTGTTTAAATATTTTTTATGTTGGATGTTATTTCTACTTATATTTTGGACGTTAGTTTTTGTTTTTAATGTATGTAGGTATATATTTCTATATTATCGTGTTTTGTTTTTGTTTTTGTCTTTACTTTGTGGACATAGTATCCTATTTTGGTGGGGTGTGGGAAGTTATGGATGAGTATGAAGTCTGAGTTGCCTCAAGTCCATAACTTCCCCAATTTTTGATCCCAAGGTTTTCTTGCCGTGATTCTTTTTCCTTTTGGACGTTTACTTTTCTATTGAATCGGCGTGTTTAGGCAGTGTATATAATGTGTAAATTCATAGTAGTGTTATTTGTTGTCATATACATAGTCTTTAATTGCATTTTAAAGTTTTGATGAAAAAATGGGTGCCCTCAAAATTTTTGAGGTTGTGGTTGTTGATGCATTCATACATTTTTGAGTATCTGGCAATGTTTGTTCTGATATTGTGAAGGTAAGATGAGGTTGAAAGCATGACTTGTGAGTCTATACTTGATTGTGGATGCAATGCCATGTGTGTTTTGAGCTTATTTTACTGCATTCATGCATCTTGTATACATTCAAAAGATGTCTTAGTACTCTAAGATTGGTTTGGTGATGTGGTGGATATGGAAAGAATCTTAGGACTCTGTTCTTTGAATGAGCCCACTTTTAGCCTAAACTAACCCACCAAATGAGTGAGAGAATCCCTTGTTCCAAATATTTGAGCTTATTACTCATTCTTTCTTGACACCTTGCTAGCTTAACCTTGTTTGATGAAATACCTTGATATTGGCCCTGGTCTAGCCTTGGACATGTG
>JAPFFP010000560.1:0-18134 GCA_026153255.1 Solanum medicagineum
CTCATTATGGTTGTGATTCTAAAACAAAAGTAAAAGTATGACTATACTACTACGTGAGAAAACACTCAATTTTAGGGACAACTTGGGAATTGTGTTTCCCATGGTTCGTTGACTCGACTACCCTAGGTAACATAACCACAATTGAAGATTAGCATGAAGGATTGTAACTTAGGTTCTTCCATCCCTCTTGTGAAGGTGAAGGTCGAATTTCACCATGGCGCTTGGTTGGCAACCATGGTGTGTCAACTAACCGTTACCAATTGTCCGAGTCAACCTCCCCTTGGTAAGGTTCAGTTGATTAGATGAGAAGACATTGATCGAATCCTGTCATCTACTTCCCTTTTCCTATTTGTCACTACCTTGGTCGGGATCATGATGGTAGGTGGGGTTTGGTGTTGGCCACCACCAAACAACAATCATAATGAAGGGAAATATACAATAATGCAAAACCCCAATCATAGAAATGCAATAAACCGAGGTTATCTCAAGTCAACTACTGAAGGGAAATATACAATAATGCAAAACCCCAATCATAGAAATGCAATAAACTGAGGTTATCTCAAGTCAACTACCCATGGTATCACAACCCCAAGTTGTGGGTGCTTAGCTACTCATAGCTAAGGAAAAACAAGCAAAAATGCACGTACAAGACATAAATGAGAGTTACCAACAACAATGAAGAGTATAGGCACCACAAGTCGCAAACCCAAAAGTTTGATTAATCAACAATGAGTACAAGAAAAGATTGCAATCCTCAAAAATGGGTTTTCCAAGAGAAAGAAATAAAACTAATCTAAAAAGCTAAAGAAGTTTCAAAAGATGATTGTAAAATGTCTCCTAGTCGAACTCCCTTTTAAACTTAAACTATATATAGTGTTTACAAAATAACCCTAGAATTTACATAGAAAAGACAGTTGGTATGTGATAAGTCTCGCAGCTACGACTTGTAGGATGACCTACAAGTCGTAGTCGGGGTCTCGTACCAGGTTCTTGGCATTTTGGACTAAACTGGTACGACTAATAGGTACAAGTCATTGCTTGAGCTACGACTCGTATGTTTTTCTCGTAGTCTTAGCCTTCAGTTTCTGGTCCAACATTTTTGCTCTCTGATTCCTGCTACGAGTCTACTTGTGTGTGTCATAGTGAAACTTACGACTCGTAGGATAGCAAATTTCTAAATTTTTGGTCTTTGATTCTTGCTACGACACACTGTACGACTCGTAGCTTAGGCTACCACTCGTAAATGTGCTCGTATGTCATAAGCTTCTGCAAAATTTGTTTCCTTGAAATCATGCCAACCTAACTTTTTTGCAAGAAAAACACAAAAAACACATAAAAACCATAAAAGTTCGCATTAAGAACTCACAAAATCCCTTGTTTTAGGCATCAAATATGTTGTATTTTGATAACACATCAACACCCTCAACTAAGAATTGTTGCTTGTCCTCAAGTGACAACTCAATCTACGTAGACAAATAAAAATACATAGCAACTATACTAATGGCATATACCATAACTCCTTTGATTCAGGTTCCTAGCTACTATTTTCAAAATAGGATTGCAAAGTTATTAAGCAAACAAGAACATAATGAGATACGTGACAATCCAACTATGACAAGCTAAAGAGCATCAACCGTCCACAATCACTCGTATAGTCTTATGCTAGTCAAGTAGTGCAAATGCCCTCACTAGAAAGAAGTCCCTTATACTCTCTCAAAAGCATTTAAAACTCAGGGACTAAGGAAGCATTCTCACTCTCACAATTGAAATTTGATGCATACTGACTAACACCATAGGCTTGCCTCTGTACTCTTCTTCTGGCTTGGTGATAAAGTGGAGTTAGATCACTTTAGGACTTATACGCTTGTAACATAGGTTCAGTGTATTTTGGTATGGTATTTTGGACAAGTAGTGACTAAAAGCTATCCTTGAACCATGCTTACCAACACTTTTTGCTTCCATAATCCAACTCTTTTTAATTAATCCACCCTTATTCTCCTATTTTGAACTTTTCTCGAGTGCTTTCATTCTATTTTTCAGCTGTACCTCGATTTCAAAACTCATTTTTGCTACTTTTTTCTCAACTCAAGACACTTTTCTTTTCTTTTTCTTCACTCTGTTCATGCTTTTTTCATTTCTTTCTTGATTTCCGAACTAACCATCTTATTATTATTACTTTATTACAATAAGGGTTACCCTCAACTTAGGCTTTTAGCCTAAGGTGAAGTACACAATATCTATTCCTCTCACCAGGGCCACAACTTGTAGCCACCCTCGACTTAGGCTTTTAGCCTCAATTAAGGTTCACATATCCATGGATAGACCAGGGCCAATATTAAGGTATTTCATCAAACAAAGTTAAGCTAGTAAGGTATCAAGAAAGAATCAGTACATGAGAAGCTCAAAAGTTTGGAATAAGGGATTCACTCACTCATCTGGTGCATCATTTAGGCTAAAAGTGAGTTCACTCAAAGAACAAAGGCCTAAGATCCTTTCCATATCTACCAAATCACCAAACCAATCTTAAAGTACTAAGGCAAGTTCTGGGTTCATACAAGATGAATGAATGCAGCAAAATAAGCCAGAACACACATAACAATTGCATCCACAATCAAGTATAGACTCACAGGTCATGCTTTCAGTCTTAGCTTGCCTTCACAATATCAGAACAAACATTGTCAGATACTCAAAGATGTATGAACGCATCAACAACTACAATCTCAAAAATTTTGAGGGTACATAACTTTTCATCAAAACTTTTAAAAAAACATCAAAAAATTACGTATATGCCAATAGATAACACTACTATGAATTTACACATTATCTACACTACCTAAACTTGTTGGTTCAACAGAAAAGTAAACATCCGCAACTAAAAAGAAGCACGAGAAAAAAACCTTGGGATCAACAATAGGGGAAGTTATGGACTTGAGGCTACTCAGACTTCACCCTAATCCATAACTACCCACACCCCACCAAAATAGGATACTTTGTCGTCAAAGTAAAGACAAGAACGAACACAAAACACGATTATATAAAAATATATACATACATACATTAAAAACAAAAAATTAACATCCAAAGTATAAGTAAAAATAACATCCAAACTAGAAATATTCAAACACATCCCAAAATGAACATAATAAAAAGATTTTCTAATAAGAGAACAAAATATCCATCATGACAAAATAAGAACTGGGGTCGAAAGAAGTTAAACATCATGGTGCATCAAGCATCAGTCTCTAGAAGGTCGTGGGATCCTTAGGCATCAACTTCTCTGCAGAAGTACCAGAAGTACTCTCTCCCTGTGGGGTGTTTAGCTCTGGATCTCTCTGAATAGCCACCAATAATAGCGACTCCTGCACCACCTCCTCTGGCATGGGCTCCTCCTCCGGTCTCGGCCTCTTCAGGGTCAGCTCTGGCTCATCATCATGCTTAAGGGGCCTCTTCCCACAGACGTTCAGACAGTCGGCTAGCCACTCAAATGCCTCATAGTCTGCCGGTGCAACCTCCGAGGCTGCAACAGGAGCTATCAACATCTATAGTAATTAAGCCTTAAACTTGGCTAACTCCTCAGTCACAACACTCGTGTAGCGGCCCGAGCTCTCTCAAGTTGCTACTGGACTCTCGACTTGAAGGCATCTACTCGGGTATCCACCACTTTAACTTGCTTATCTACCAGATCACGGGCGAATGCCTTCATCCTCTCCTCTGAGTCCCATATGGTATGGTCATCCCATGGTCGGACCCATGCTGATAGAGCCTGAAGCTTGAACTCTACCATAGCCATGCTATGTAATAATGCCTAAAAATCAACAATAGAAATAATAGAATCAATCTGTAACGAAGCTGTTGCTGGTGCCGGAGTGCTGGATGATGGTGTGGACTCGATCTCCACAGCTGGCATGGGCTCGGTAGCAACTGGAGTAGTGCCGGTAGTGGTTAGAGGTGCACTCTGAGTCAGAGGCTCTACCAGGAATGGCTTTGAAAAAGGAGCTACTCGTTGTAAGGCCATCCAGTTCTCATCAGCCTTTATCAGGCTAGGATCCATGGTGCGTGTGGCATCTACATGAGGGTCCCAAAGGGGATCAATAAGAACACCTGCTGCACTGTATAATCGATGAATCAGAACTGGGAGCGACAGTGAGGTGTTCGTCTAAGTTGCAGCCTCGTGAATCTGGTCAGAAATAATCCGGACCCAATCTATAGCATAACTAGCTAGAATGCTGGCCAACAACACCGCTCTCTCTACGGTGATCACATTATCTATAAAGGTTAGTCTAATGTGCCAATGCATAATATACCACCAAAACTTGGCCCGGAATGAGAGGTGGTTATCACAATTGGATCTACGTGGTTTGTGACCTATGTTGACTCGACACCCGCCTCACAAATCTGTTTGACAATCTACTGCAGAAGCTCTGTCCTGGCCTTGATGTCCTTCATTGTCACCGCTCTCCTCATTTTATTAATACAACCATCGTACTCTACGGTAGACTGATGTACTCGATAAGTGGGCCCAAGATGAAATTGTCAGATTGTGTCTTCTGGAAAATCAACCTTCTTGCTCCAGACTATCACCACCTGTAGCCTCGGCTGCTCAATTGGCTTCTTCTTCTTTGGCAACCCCCGGCAGAGTATAGCAAGATATGCCACAAAGAACTCATGGACTAAGTAAGGGGCATATTTTCCCAACTGTTATGTGGTCTATCGTCGTCCATGCTCATTCAACCTAGCATCCAATCTGGGCACTCTATCTAATTCGGAGGCATTGAATTTGGACTCCTCATGAAACTGGCGGAACGGTTTGTCGTTCCCCTTTGGCTCTAACCCCTAGTCGTAAATTTCTTTCATACCCTCAACACACCATCTGGGATCAGCAGGGGGTTTAGAATGGACTTCGTCTTGCTAAGAAGTGCTCTTTAACTCCGACTTTAAACCTGAGTGTGAGGGGGTCATTTAAGGTAGGCTACTATCCGACCCGTCCCCATTACCTTGTTGTTCTTCCTCTTCAAACTGGGAGGAACTGCTATAATTTCCATGGTTGTTTGTGCTGAAAGTGCCCGGGTCTGGGGTCTATTGGTTTTGGGGTCTACCCTGACTCAGTGGACTTCCATAGAGCCCTCGGATTGCTCAATTTCAAAGGATTCATCCATCAACCTCCATTGGAGAGTTTGAATTGCCCGTTTGTCTTTTGGGGGCATTTTATCTGCAAACCAACCAAATAGCAGCATATACGTTCAAGATGTTTGATCTATTAAAACACATAACAATGGACCAAAAACAAAAACAAATCAAAAACAGATAGTCACTAATGCAACTGCAGGTTTGAAGATACGAGGACAGTTACGACTCGTAGGGTACAGTATCCTCGTAGAACCACAAATCCCATAGAAATGCTTTATGATCTTAGATACGAGGCACAGGTACGACTCGTAGGGGAACCAATGAGTGGTAGTCTGGGCTCGTACCTATTTTCAGAAACATTTTCAGAATTGAGATAAGCTTACGAGACCCTCACTATGAGTTATAGCAGGCACTACGAGTCGTGTGTGAGTCTAGTGTGAGAAACTAGAAGGAACCACAAGTGACTAATGCTTTCTGTGAGGGACCACTACGACTCATATAAGGACTTACGAGTCATAGGAGTGCCTCATAGCTAACTGCAGAAGGCATCTGTAGTGCTAAATATTTTTCCATGCACAGTACCAACCAAACACACAATTCAACAGACTTGGCACACAATGATAATGTCAAATAATAGGAACATAAACAAATCCTCAATAACATCAGAGATTTTGAACAACCATAATCCCTATGAATCAAATTCATTTTAATAGTATGTGAAACATACCAAAAACAGAATACTTTCCAATCTCACGTGATATCGACAAGGCATTCAATAGCAATCCAATTATATCTCAGGTCATTTCAATCAAGTCCAATAAGTTAAAGCATATTAAATACACCCATACCTTCGAAATTCCAATTCCCGACAATAATGTAGACCATGAGTGGGCACAGTCACACACTATATTCCATGAATCATAATTATCTCATTCACAATCATCCACTCAAGAATTCTAACAAGATTTTGATTCACAACTCAACACATCAAAACATAAAAACCCTAGGTTGAAATTACCACATGGCATGATTATAAATGATTTCCCCAAGCATATATTTATATATAGAATATCTCACCACAAAAGAGTGTCAAATTTAACCATGGAGCTTACCAATCGATTGGAGAAGTGAATCAAAGAAAGGTGAATGAAAACCCACAACGAAGGAATAGTAACTTCACTGGAATCTTTGCTGGAAAATGATGTAGATAGCCTTGGGTATGATCGAAAAGGTGCTTAGGGTTTTTTCATCCTTAGAGATTGGAATAAATGGAGTTTAGGGGTCAATTATTATTTTGACCCCCTTTTAGATGAAACTGGTTGAGAATCTTTAAAACTAAAGATCGGGGCTACAAGACCCTAACTACGAGTCATAGCCTGCCCTACAACTCGTAAGTCTAGGTCTCGTAGCAAACCCAACACTTGCGAAAATTCAGAATCCATACCTGGACACTACGAACCCGTCTTACGACTCGTAAAGGACTCTTTGAATCATAAGGTTGGCTCGTAGTGTATGTTACAACTTTTGATACTCACTAATTCCCTCGATGATGAATGACTAAGAGTGGTAATGAAGATTACGACTCATAAGCCTGATCGTAGAGGCTACTCCAAGTGTCATTTTTTCAGATCTTCAGTTCTTCAATTTTTGCCTACAAACCAAATCTCAAAATACAACTATTCCAAAAATATTACAACTGCACTAATGTCTTTTATCATAAAAAAAGTCACACCTTCTACCTAAGAGTCTAAACAACCAAAAACACTTAAAACAAGCCAACAATTATTAATAATGCTTGGGTTGCCTATCAAGAAGCGCCTTGTTTAATGTTGTGGATCGACTTTGTCATCGTCGTTCATCAACTATCATCAAGGGTCCATAACTCACTCTTGCACTCATCCAGGTGTTTCATGGATTGTCAAATATCAAACACGACCTCTGCATCATTTACCCTAAACAACAGTTGACCTAAATCCATATCCACTAGGGCTCCCCCAGTGGCCATAAATGATCTCTTCAAGATGATGGGCACCTCAAAATCAACTTCATAGTCAAGGATCACAAAATCCAGAAAGATGAATTTATCAACTTTAACAAGCACATCCAAAAGGATTCCGTCCGACTTTTTAATGGTTCGATCTGCCATAATCAACCTCATCCTTGTCGGGTAAGGAGTACCAAAGCCAAAATTTTTTAATACAACAAGAGGCATTAGATTGATGCTCACTTCTAAGTCACACAATGCTCTTGCGAACTCAACATCACCAATGGTGCAAGGGATGGTGAATGCACCGTGGTCCTCTCGTTTTTGTACAAGGCATTTGGTCATAATAGCACTACATTGTTGGAGTTCTTGTGAGAACTCTTGGCTCAAAGTGCGTTTCTTGGTCACCAAATCCTTCATATACTTGGTATACTCGGTCATTTTCTCCAAGGCCTCTAGAAAGGGAATGTTGATGGAGAGTTGCTTCAACATCGAGAGGAAGTGTTTGAATTTATCTCCTCTTCCTTTTTCTTAAGCCTTTGAGTGAAAGGAAAAGGGGTTTTGGGAATTGATTTCAATTTCTCATGCTCCCTTGCCTCTTGTTGTTGCATCTCAACAACCTTCGGATCTTCTCCCTCAACCAGGACTTCACCACCAAGACCTTTCTCATCAACTTCATCTATAATTACTGGCATAGGGGGATCTACGGTGCTCTTTCCGCTCCTGGTCATAACCGGCATGCAATGCCCTTCGTTTTTAGGATTTTGAACCGTATTGCTTTGAAAGGTACCCTTTTGGCGTTGGTTCAATTGTGAAGACACTTGCCCAAATTGTTGTTCAAGTTGCTTAATCACCATTGAGTGAGACTCTATTTTTTGGTTGATACTTGAAATATCCGCTTTCATTTCCTTTAAAGTCTCGTCTTGGTGGTTGGCTCTCTTTAATAACGTATCGAACATCTCTTCAATCCTAGAGTTGCTTGATCCGACATCACGATTGTGAGGTGATACATAAGGACTATTTCTGTAGCCCTCTCTTCTTCTGATTTTGGTATCCGACACTCTCTCTCTTTCATAGTAGCCGCGTTGGTTGTCTCTATACATCCCAGGTTGACATTTCGACCTTGATTCTCGGACCCTTGCCTCTAATAGTCTGAATTGGACCCTTAGGGGTTGTTCCAGAAACCCGTCGCTTGGTTGTTTACAAAACATGTATCCTCATCAAAGAATGGATCATCATATGTAGAAGCCTTTAGAGGTTGGTGAGTGACTGCCTTGACATTTTCTTGATTTTGTTTTAGAACCAAGTCCATACTTGTGCGAAGTTGAGCAAGTTGCTCCATGATCTCTTCATTTACCTTTGGTTACTCACTATTGGTGTTAAGCGCACAAGAAGGTTGATCACACCTCGTTGTCGTTGACCCCATGCTCTATTTGTTTTGACCACTTGCTCCATCCTTGCGGCCATCAATGCACAAGGTTGGTCTAGCAAATGACTCCCATGATTGTGTCGGCACAAGCTTAACTATTCTCATCAACTGCTCGATAGAAAATCTCAACCAAGGCATCATCAACAATCATATGATCAGGGACTATCCTCAAGTATTTAGTAAACTTCTCTCATGTTGTGCTAATAGAATCACCTGACAATTGCTCAAAGTTGTTGATTTGGTCTTTGAGCTTTAACTTCTTATATCTTGGGAAATATCTTTCAAAGAATACTCTCTAAAGCTAAGCCCAACTTGTGGTAGTTCCCGAAGGAAGCTCGGACAACTATACAGCTGCATTGCCAGTCAATGACAGTGGAAACACTCTTAAACCAACAACATCAAGAGAATGGTTTTGTGTCCCCATGACACTCTTGCAAACAAACACCACATTTTGAAGATGACGGTAGGGATCATCTGAAGGTAGCCCTGTGAATAGTCCACGATTTTGGAGCATTTGGAGCAATCCACTCGATACTATGAACTTAGTGTCTGCTAGTAAAGGAGGCAATACTATAGCATCGGTAACGTCCATAGCCATAGGGTTCAACCAATATTGATTCCATCCATAAGCATTTTCATTGAAGTCCCTGAGTTGTGGCCCGTTACCCCTTTATTGTGGATTCTCTTTTCTACCCATATCCTCATTCTTATTCATATCCTACTCAACCTCAATATCATCATTCACTTGAGCCATTCTTCTTGGTAGTCGATAGATCTCCAAATTTAATGGAGCTAAGGGATTGCCTTGGCTCTTTGTGTTGGGAATACAACCTAGTACACCCTGTATATAAAATCAAACAACAAAAATGAAAGTAAAATACACAAGACTCTAGAAATCAATACTAGAACTAACTAATACTGAAATCAAATCAAAACCTATCCGTATTCCCCGGCAACGATGCCATAATTTTTGACATTCTGATGTTCACGCTCCTATAAGAAAGAGGTCGTTGTTAGCAATTAACCTAAACGAGGGTTAGGGTTGAATCCACTGGGACAGGGCTTGACTACAAGACTTCACTACTAATTATTTCAAGCATCAATAACTAAAATATCTAAATAGGAGGGGGGTTTGTGATTCAAAAACAAAAGTAAAATTAGTACTATACTACTACGCGTGAAAACACTCAATTTTAGGGACAACTTAGGAGTTATGTTCCCCATGGTTCGTTGACTTGACTACCTTAGGTAACATAACCACAATTGAAGATTAGCATGCAGGACGGTAACTTAGGTTCTTCCAGCCCTCTTGTGAAGGTGAAGGTCGAATTTCACCATGGCTCTTGGTCGGCAACCATGGTGTGCCAACTAACCGTTACCAATTGTCCCAGTCAACCTCCCTTTGGTCAGGTTCGATAGATTAGACGAGGAGACATCAATAGAATCCTGTCATCTACTTCCCTTTTCCTATTCGTCACTACCTTGGACGAGATCGTGATAGTAGGAGGGGTTTGGTGTTGGCCACCACCAAACAACAATCATAATGACGGGAAATAGAAAATAGATGCAAAACCCTAATCATAGAAATGAAGTAAACCTAGGTTATCTCAAGTCAACTACCCATGGTTCCCACAACACGAAGTTGTGGGTCTTAGCTACTCATGGTTAAGGCAAAACAAGCAAAAAGGCACATAAAAGACATAAATGAGAGTTTTACCAACAACTATGAAGTGTGTAGGCACCACAAGTTGCAAACTCAAAAGCTTGATTGATCAACAATGAGTTGAAGGCAAGATTTGCAATCCCCAAAAATGGGTTTTCCAAGAGAAAGCAATAAAACTAATCTAAAAAACCTAAAGAAGTTTTAAAAGATGATTGTAAAATGTCTCCTGGTCGAACTCCCTTCTAAAACCCTAACTTAAACTATATATAGTGTTTACAAAATAACCCTTGAATTTACACAGAATATACAGTTGGTAGCTGATAGGTCTCGCAGCTATGACTCGTAGGATGACCTATGAGTCATAGTCGGGGTCTCATGTCATGTTCATGGCATCTTGGACTAAACTGGTACGACCCATAGGTACAAGTCATCACTTCAGATACGACTTGTATATTCTTCTCATACTCTTAGCCTTCAGTTTTTGGTCCAACATTTTGTGTCTCTAATTTCTACTACGAGTCCACCTATACGAGTCGTAGTGAAACTTATGACTCGTTGGATGGCCTCGTAGGGGTGACCTCCACTTAGTAGATTTCTAAATTGTTTGTCTCTGATTCTTTCTATGACACAACCTATGACTCGTAGCTTAGGCTACGACCCGTAAGTTTGCTTGTATGTCCTAAGCTTCAGCAAAATCTGCAAATTTTCTTCAAAATCATGCCAACCTAACTTTTTTGCAAGAAAAACACAAAAACACACAAAACCTATAAAAAGTCGCATTATGAACTCACAAAATCCCTTGTTTTAGGCATAAGATGTGCTGTATTTTGATAGCACATCACTGGCCACCGGGTCACAGATCTAGGAGGAGCGTTACCCAAGACCAGACTCTGCGTACATGGCCACCATAGCTCAAATATTTCCAAGGAATGTCATCTAGGACGAGATGTGAAACAGTCACTCACTCAACCAGTATATTCAGATCCAAAGTTGCAAGGACATATCGTGCCCAGAGTTAACATAGGCTACGATGATCACTATATGGGTATCCCTAAATACCACTATACCTCTGGTAACCACAACCCAACCTTTGTGCTAGATACACTGAACTAGAAGCCCAATAGCTAACAACAATACACAGTGTGTATATCACAATGATTTGTATAAAAGAGGGTCTAACATGTTGTAACCCAACCCATCACAGGTAACGAAGGTGTAAGTCGATAATAATAGTGATAATATAAGATTTCATAACAACTAGGCGACGCAGGTGCACATTTAGTTCAGAATAAGTCGCAGTACAACAAGGATTCAACAAGTAGTCTCAGAGTCAACATGTCTTAATAATATTGGTAGCATGTTCTCACAAACAACAGTACAGGTCTAAATACATCTGGTCTCATGACATCAGACCATATACAACCTTTATTAGGCTCTCTTATAATAAGTATTACTCAAATATATCGAAATTACAACATTCACAGCCAAAAACATGGGGTACTAGTTTACCATAAAACATGTCATGCATACAAGGTGCATTTAGCGTAGATCTCAATTCAACATGCATATAATTATACCCAATCTAGCCTAGCCTACCTAGCCGTTGATTCCCCAAATCTCGAATCACCCAAGTTTGAGTTTTTCCTTTCCTAGAAGCCTCTCAAAGCTTTTCAGCTGTGAAAATATAATCCACGATAACAACACAATCAGTTTGGTTGTATTAACTTGAGAAGCGAGCAAAATTAGGCCAAAAGGGCCTAAAATGGAAAAAGTAGGGCCCATGCTCAAAATCCCAAAAATGACCCCTGCGACACCACGAGTCTACAGCAAAATATTCGATCCAAAATGAGCCCCAGAAGACTGAGAAAATGTCCACAAACAAGGTCACAAAACCTAGTTGGGAGAACATTCCTTTTAAAGCTTTTTTTAGTTAAAATTCTCGCAAACCAGATATTCTTATTAACATCAAGCATATGAAAATGTTCCCCTCTTAACATTGAATAATTTAGGATAAAATTTCATTTAATTCCATTAAGAAATGACTACGGTATCAACATGTAAAGATTTCACAATTTTTGAGAAAATACGCAGCTAAAATTGGGAATTAACCTTGAAATACGCATCAAAACTTGAATCCAACATCACCACGACATTCCTTGTGAAATCTCAAGTGATATGTACCTTGGAATCGTCAAAAATAAGGCTTATAAACCTCAAGATTTGAGTTGCTAAAGTTTGCAGTTGGAGCTGGTCGCGAAGTGCTGAAAACATTTATAGACCTCACAAGCCTTCTCTGAGATCATGGATCAAGCCTCGCAAATGCAAAGGCTTGGTAATTTATCCTTCTCTATGAACATAGAGGTCTGTACACAAACATGGAGGTCTGCTAGCCCTAGCCTCGGCTAATGCAAAGGGAAATGTCTGCTTGTGTTGCACTAACTCAACTCCAAAACTTCTCTAGGCTATTCTTGCGGCATCCGATGTTCATTTTCTGCAAAAAAATAGTGTAACCACACTAATTTTAATGCTACAAAACTAACGGTTCAGTCAGAATTCCCAACGAAACCTCCCATAGGAAAAGGAGTACCCCACTTCCTTCCAACAAAAATTAGCTAAAAGAACTGAGGCGGTCAAAATTCAATCGGATGACCTATGAGCAAGCAAACAGTCATTTTAGAATGTTCTAGACATTTTGAAGCTGATCGTGCAATCTATTTTCCATTTCGAGTGTGTTTAGCTGGGGTTTAGTATAAACACACTTTTTCAGTTGAACTAATTTTGCAACGTTCAGCTCAAAATCATATCGAGACACTCCGTGATTAGACTAACCACTCTCTTAGCACAAATCGGCCATTCTGGAACTAATAATACTATCAGAATCCAATTTTGAGGCCTATTACTAAGCTTTTGAGAGAAATCCCATTTTAGCAGTTTTAACTTCTTGCTAACCTAAAAACTTGCAAAATTCTCAACCAAAACAACTTGTAACCATCCCAACAGGCCCAACAAGTCATAATAGGTCTAAAGTTACTATACAGAAGCTCAAAACAACATAAATAACACAAAAGCACATAATTAACCTATAGTGTCACTATAACATCCCCCACTTATAAGACTTTCATTTGCGAAAGTAAAGTAGAAGGCATACCTAATGACTCAAATAGGCTGGGTACTACTCCCGCATCTGTGCCTCCATCTCCCAGGTAGCCTTCTCGATCGGACGATGTTCACCACTGCACCTTAACCATCGGTATGACTTTTGTAATGCAACTGCTTGGTATCTCCAGCTAAAATGGCCACCGGCTCCTCAACAAAAGTCATATGGTCATCCAACTCAACTTAATCATATTGTAGCATGTGAGACTCATCTGGAATGTACCAGCACATAATCGACACATGGAATATGAGATGAATGTCAGAGTAAGCTGGAGGCAAGGCTGACTCATACGCAGCTGGCCTGACTTGTCTCAAAATCTCAAAAGGCCCAATATATCAGGAACTCAACTTACCCCATCTCCCAAATTGCATAGCCCCCATCAGGGAAGAAACTCTCAGAAGTACACAGTCTTCTACCTCAAACTGTAAGAATCGAATTCTATGGTCAACATAACTTTGGTGTTGACTCTGAGCTATCCTCATCCTATCCTGTATAACCTTGACCCTGGCTAAAGCATCCTGCAATAAATTTGAACTATATAGACTTGTCTCTGAAGACACAAACCACCCAATAGGATAACGTATCATCGACCATATAATGCCTCAAATAGGGCCATTTAAATACTAGTGTAATAGATGTTATTATATGGCAAATTAGCTAACAGTAGAAACCGATCCCACTGACCCCCAACCTTTAACACACAATCCCCTAACATATCCTCTAAAATGTAAATAGCACGCTCAGACTGGACATCGATCTGGGGGTGAAACGCTATGCTCAAATCAATCTGGGTACCCAACTCTCACTGAAAGCCCTTCAAAAGCCAGAGCTAAACTATGACCCTCGATTAGATATGATAGATGTAGGCAGCCCATGCAACCTGACTATCTCCTGAATGTAGATACGGGCTAACCGCTCAGCACTAAAGGTAGGTTATGTGTGCCCAACAATAGCGAATTGAAGAAGTTTATCATGTAAGAAGCCCATATCCCTTCATGTTTCATTCATCTCATCACTACCAAGATGTGTAGAGACTTGAGAGAGATTTATTAGTGGAATGGAATGAAGAAAGACGATCAATTTGTGTATAAGTGTGCCAATTTTCAGTAGGTCAAAGTTAAACACAAAGGCGAGGTGGCCTAGAACAAGACATTGACATTTCTACTTAGAAGTGGGAAAAAGTCCACATATACTTTGTAGTTGGGTTTCCAGAGACCAAAAAGGACTTTGACTCCATATGGGTGATAGTTGATCGCATGATGAAGTTAGCGCATTTCCTGTTGGTCAAGACTATATTTAGTGCTGAGGACAATGCCCACTTGTATATCCGAATGTTGGTGAGGTTGCATGGGATTCCATTGTCCATCATATCAGACCATGGAGTTCAATTCATTTCTCACCTTTGGAAATCCTTGCAAAAAGGGCTTGGCACTAGGGTGAAGTTGAGTATGACTTTTTATCCTCAAACCAATGGGTAATCTGGAAGACTATTGGAAGATATGTCGAGACCTTGCATGTTGGAATTCAAGGGAAGTTAAGATAAACACTTACCACTTATCGAGTTTTCCTACAACAATAGCTTTCATGCAAGTATTGGGATGACACTATTGAAGGCGTTGTATGGTTTGATCTCGCATCGGATGGTTCAAAGTTGGTGAGATTGAAATAATAGGACCGAACTTGGAGATGAATGTTATGGAGAAAATTAAAAACATAAGAGGGAAATTACAAATAGCCCAAAGTCCACAAAAGTCCTAGTTTGATATGAGAAGAAGGGAACTTGAGTTCCAAGATTGTGATTGGGTCTATTCGAAGGTGTTTCCAATGAAGGGTGTTCTTCAGTTCGGTAAGATAGGAAAATCATGTCCTAGACATATGGGACCCTATAAGGTGGTGAAGAGAGTAGGGAAAATAGTCTATGAGTTGGATCTACCCAAAGAGTTACACTTGATTCATTCGATCTTCCATGTGTCGATGTTGAGGATATTCATGGGTGACCCAAGTTCCATAGTCTCTTTACATGATGCTAACATTGAAGAGTATTTTAGTTATGAAGAGGTACCGGTTGAAATCCTAGGCCAACAAGCAAAGAAGCTAAGGAACAAGGAAGTTGCATCCTCTAAGGTACTTTGGAGGAACCAACAATTTGAAGGTGCTACATGGTAAGTGGAAGTGCATATGATTAAAACACTGCTCAACGTAACTCGGAAAGACCCTATGATGCAAATTTTTTTAATATCTCAAAATCTGTGTAGAATTTTGCAAATCCGACCTCATATTCTTGTTTAGAGGGAAATATTGTGTGCGAAAATGGTTACCTACAAGGTATGTTTTACTCATGCCAAAAAATATATTTTTCGGTGAAATTTCGCAAGCATTGGCTATCCGCGTCACGGCCGCAACGCAGACTGGATGCGCTATAGGTCAAAACCCCCCCTTTTCACTCAAGGACAATTGGGTAATTACCTAGTGTTTATATATACATGAAACTCTCATCCTTTTCCATTTTAAACTCCAAAACTCACCAAAAACCTCTCAAATTCTTCTCTAATCTTCACCAAGTTCTCCATCTATTCTCAAGATTTTCAGCAAGTTTTGTTAGAATTCAAGAAAATCAAGTCAAGCCTCAAGTTGTCCTCCAAATTTTTTAAAGAAACTCCAAGTCTAAGGTATGTGGGTCTTTATCCATGGGTCGTTTCACTCATGGATCCCCAAAACTATTTTTTATCAAATTTCTTGATTCTAATGACTAATTCTTTATGAGTATTTTCTATAATCACTCCATTACATTAAAAATATTGAAAATTTATTGATTCTTGATTTATTTATGCATGGACTCCTACTAATGATTGAGATTATGATATTTTTATTACATTAAAGTTTTGTAAGCTATGGTATTTTGAAAGACTCTAAAATATTATGAATTTCTGATGGTTTTCACGACGCCCAAATTGGGGTTTTTCAAGTATGTTGTTGGGTTGTTTGAATGACTTCTTAAATGTCTTTAATTTACTCCTCTCATGTTCCTTATTCTTGAATTCTATTATTTTAACCTTAAATAAATGTACCTACCATGTTTGGACTAAGTTATGTTGAAAATCTCTTATGTGATGAAGACTTATGGTAGGACATGTGATTTATGAATGTTGTTTATGTTTAAGGGAAATTAAGCATCCTATGAGTTTACGAGAATGTTATAAATATTATGAATGATATGAAACCCTTTATTTGATACTATGATGTGATGTCTTGACGAGCTAGTTTATGATATTCAAAGCTATAAATATTGTGATACTATGAGACACTATGGAGTTCAGGATTGTATGAGATGATTTTCATGTTCCCATGTCCATATTTTGAAAGATGATATGTACGATTGTGAGGGGTTGTTTAAGAATTATTTAAATTGATGATATTCATTATATGTCTTGAAGTATGATGTCTAAATAATAAGAAATGAAGGCTTATGAGACATTCTATGTTTATTATTGACTTATGAAATGATGACCTGTTAGTAGAGGAAAATGAAATGATGGCCCGTTGGTAAAGGGATATGATGTTGATGCTAGCCGATAGTAAAGGCTTAGCCAAGATTATGATGCTAGACGATAGCGGAGGCTTATCCAAGATTATGATGCCAGCGAAAAGTAAAGGCTTATCCAAGGTATAGGAGCTATTTTTATGAAGATGATTAGTGTTTAAAATGTTTATGGGAGAGGTTAGTAGAATTCCCCTCCATTTTACAAGGCTTATGGGATGAGTTAGAATACCTCTCCACTACTGAATTTCATGATTCCTCCCTATGATTATTCCGTGAGAGTTCGCTTCGCACTGAGTGGACCTTGGGATGGATGAGGGAGCTTCCCATTAGAAGAGGCGTGAGATCGTTAGCTGAATCCCATTTCCCCATAACTACGTGCTATCATAGGAAATAAGAATCATCCGTTAGTAAAGGTTGATTTCTTGACCAACCGATAGTAGAGGTTGCTCAATAACAAAGCTTTTGTGGATCCACTTAGGCATCTTAGGAGGTCACCTTGGCAAGTGACCTCCCCCTTTCCTCCGGAGTAAGGAAAACATCGGGACTCCATGGCTTAGCTCACATGGTTTATGTCGGTTAGAGGTTGCTCTCACACATGTTCAAGTTCTCCTTATGGTTCTAAGTTGTCCCTCTTATGATGATTAAACGGTTCCTTGAAGTTATTTCCAAAGGTTATTTAAAGTTCCTATGATTCTTTGTTTCACAAATTCAAATGGTATTTTCCCCTAAAGGTACACGATGATTTCTACAAGTACGTAAGGTGTTCTCCATTATGATTGCCAATGTTTCTTGCATAATAAAATAGTCTTTAATGTAAAATGATGTAATTTTCACCCGAGAATATTAATACTTTAGTTATGTATGACACCTTGTACTTCTCACTATCTTTTATGAACTCCCCAAAGCTTTATAGTATATGTCATTCTTGATCCATGGTTTTCCTCATATATGCTCATGTCCCCCTAATGTCCCCAAGATATTCTCTTATAATGATTTATGATGATTCTTTATTATTGTGACCTACACAATATTCCTCACCCTTTAGTACAAGGTATATGGTGACGAGCTACTCATGCCACTCTATTATGTGTTAGACCCCGTAAATTAATCAAGTCGAAGTAAGTTCACGGTGCTTAATTGTGGTCAGAGGGTACATTTAAATTGGGGTTCGAAAGTCCTTAATTGGTTTTAAAATAGAAAATTTGGGGACCAAATTGAGCGTTAAGCAAACTT
>JAPFFP010000581.1:0-18134 GCA_026153255.1 Solanum medicagineum
AGTTTCCATTTCATACAATCACACATCAAAATAATGGGTAATTTAATTTTAAAAAAAAGCTCGTCGGCTCCAATTTAACTAAACAAGCCAAACCTTTAAGTTACAACTCATGGTTTCATAATTTAGACTAGTCTGTCAAATTTATATATACATATACAACAGGAGATCATGTACATGTGATCTTCTGCATAGCTCCTAAAATTTATCTTCAATGGTCATCCTCAACCATCATCTCGGGTATTCCCTATGATAGAAATAACTATCGATAAGCATAAAGCTTAGTGGTATAAAATCTAAAAGCCGAAACCTTTAGATTCCTCAATTTAACTTTCTTAAGTCAAAGGGCAACACAATTGGAATATAGTAAATACACCAAGTGAACAAGTATATCAATATTGTCAAGTAGGATAATTAAAGATCTAGGTATCATGAGTTCTTGGAACAATTTTTACAAGATATTCAAATGACAAGTTTCGCACAGTATGTATGTCATGCCGTCACACCAAACATAATCAAGTATCAAGAAGGACCGAAGCCCTGCATTAAAAAGGGCTAAAATCCAATAATCACGAGAACCAAGAACCATATTAAGAGTGATTTTCTAGTTCGTGCTTAAAATGGACCTCTTCCATACTTAGGACAAACAATAAATCCATAGTCAAGATAGAAATTGATCCAAACAAGAAGCATGCCGATAGTGACAAAGTCACAGCCATAAGAAGGACAAAGCCCACAAGGATGTCAAGTTGAAATGACCCCAAAAAGTGCCAAAAATATGCATTGAAAGTGCCCGAAATCGTAATTTTCATATATCTTAAAATCCATGCGTGATATCAAAAATTCAATTTCATATTCTTGTTAAAGGGGTCAAATTTAAGGGGAAAGGGGTCTAACCCCGATTTTAGAGCTACCATAGAAAAATTCAAAATTTCAAAGTGAGCTCGGAAACAGTGTGTGTATGCGTCGGTGGTGCGATGCGCCATAGTGTTATTTTCATCATGTTTTTCAAGTTCTGTCCAAGACTTTGAAGTCTTTAGCCTAAGTCTTCCCACTCGAGAAAATACCTATACTTAGCCATTTTTCACCCTCATATCATTCAAAACATTCCCTAGTACTCACTCAAACACTGAGGCTTATATTTCTCTCAAGATTAAAGTGTCAAAACCCTCTCCAGATCTTAAGGAATTCAGCCAAGCTTCAAGTCTCCATCTCCAATTTTCATCTAGTTCATCTCCAAAGCGTACGTGGGTTTCTTTCACGGGTTGCTTTCACCCATGATGCCCAATCTTCTTTTTCCTCAAAATTGCATGATTTAAAGTTGATTTAGTCATGGGTCTTATCTATTATGAAAATCACTGCACACTATGTTGGGGTTTATGAAATTTTGACTGTTTTTACCATGTTTTGGGCTATGGATCTAAGATATATTGTAAGATTTGATTTAGGGTTTTGATGTATATTGCTTGAGGGTGTTACCAAGTATCTATTAAAGGTTTTACATTGAATTTTATAGCATTATTTCACTCTTGAATTGCATGGTTTTACACTACCACTACACACCCTCTAAGTGCTTGATAAAATACCCAGTTATGATTTCTTCTGGAATTAAGGGTCCAATGCATGTCTTATGAGTTGAATGATTATATGATGATTATATGATGATAAAATGATGATGGAATGATGATGAAATTCATGTATGTATATGATGTTAAGATGATGAGAGGAAGGTACGCGTATGATGTATGATGATGAGCGGAAGGGTAGGTATATGATGACTATATGATGATGAGAGTAATGTATGTATATGATATTATCTCTATAGTATTGGAATGTGACCATACCCTACTCGGGGGTTGTGCAACGAGTAACCGTGTAAAGGGGTTCATACCTTGAGAACCTATCGGGGGATTTGTAATCCGGCACCAGGGGTGGTAGTGTGCGACTATCCATCAACCTATCTAGGGGTTTGTACCTTAATAACCTATTGGGGGTTTGTACTCTGGCACCACAGGTGGTAGAGTGCGACTATCCACCAACCATGTTGGGTGTCACGACCCAAGCCTAGGGCCTAGACGTGACCGGCGAATGGGGAACCTGAAGGAACCCCAAACAAGTCTCATAGTGTATCATTACACATCCTTGGTTACGAGAGCAATTAAAAATGAAAAAAAGAGACAACATAAATAAGGGAAATTGGGACTAAGGGAGCGAGAGAGAAAGAGGAAGTAATACTTAAATATCATATATGAGTCAAGCTCAAGCATAATACACAACTTGCCCAATAACACCTCTAAATCTAGATACTTAGCGGGGGCCAAGACAAGTAACCGGGCTTACCCTCATAGCAATGAAAATAGGTAATCCAAATATAAAAGGTATAATCAAAACATAAGCATGATAGAGGATAGATATTGTCCCTGGACACGCGGACTCACTAAATGCTAACTTGAACAATCTGTCTAGCCACGAGGAGGAGAATCAATAGGGGTACCAGTTCCTACATGGTGACATCATGTAGGTATGGAGTCTGTTTTGAATGTACTAATTATGTAGGATGCAATGCAACAAGAGATAGGCATCATAATCAAAATGCACAATTATAAGCAATGGATACTCATAATAACCATATGGCATGCATGATCAATGCTTGAAGTAAAACATGCTTGTAAATCTTTCCAATTGCATAGAACATAGTACATAAGTGTGGAAGGAAACCTCAACCGACATAAAATAAGACCAAGCAAGCTATAACTTGGAATCCCGAGATTATCCCTCACCAGTAAAGAGGTGGTCTACTTGCCAAGGTAAACCATACTTCAAACTTACAGGATCATGACCCAATTTCATATGAAGTACCTTCCTTACGAGAACATGACCCGATTTCGGAAAGGATTTCATTAAGAACTTCACCTTATGGGAACACGACACAATTTCGGGAAGAACCTCAAGAGAAAGTGTACTAAGTGGATCCACTAGTATTGCAAGGGTATAAGATAGTCCTATGGTGGCACATAGTTCAAGGAAAGAAAGCAAATCTTTCATCCATCGGTGCTAAGTCTAATCCCACGGAATACTTATAATAATCATACTTTAGTAACTTATGAGAAACATAAAATCATGACACGAGTAGCTCTAAAACATCTTTGACCTCTAATGGTGAGGCTAACTTCAAACATAAGAATAGTTCATCATCAAATATTACCCTTGCATTTAAAGGGCTCACAAGAGGTAAAATCTTTAAGAAAGAGCTTAAACCCGGCTTTACAACATCATCAATATTTCCATGAGTTAAACATATCTTTAGAAAACTCATAATCATCATAGAGTCACTTGATCATAAATCAACTAATAGATCATCAAAACCTAAAGAATCCTTAAAAAGGCATTTTATCAAACACTTGGCGGGTATAATGCTAGTGTAAAACCATGCCATTCTAAAGTAAAATCATGATAGAAAATTCATTGTAAAACCTTCAATAGATACTTGGTAACTCCCTCAAGCAATATACATCAAAATCCTTTCTCAAATCTCACAATAGATTTTGTATTCATAGCTCAAAACATGTTAAAACAATCACAATTTCATAAACCCCAACATAGTGTGCAGTGAATTTCATAATAAGTAAGACCCATGAGTAAATCAACTTTAAATCATTCAATCTTAAGTAAAAGGAAGCTTTGGCATCATGGGTGAAAGGAACCCATGAAAGAAACCCACATACCTTGACTTCGGAGAGTTTCTTGAAGAAGATTTGAAATGGAGGCTTGAAGCTTGAATGAAATCCTTAGGTACGGATGAGTTTTGGGATTCTTGAATCTTGAGGAGGACTTGGGGCTTGACTTGGTTTCTTTGAATTCCGACAAGACTTCTTGAAAACCTTGAGAATGGATGGAGAATTTGATGAAGATAAGAGAGGAATTGAGAGGTTTTTTGTTGGATTTTAAAGCTCAAAATGGCTTGACAATGAGGGATTTTCGTGTATATAGGTATAGGGTTATTACCCAATTGCCCTGGAGTAAAAAGAACAATTTTCAGAAACTTTTAAACTAGTCTGCGTTAGGTCCGCGTCGCGGACAGCTATTGTTTTTGTGAAGTTTCACGAAAAATTATTTTTCTTTGGCATGAACAAAGTATGACTTTTAGGTACTCGTTTTCCCACTCAACTTTTCCCTCTGAACATGAATATGAAGTCAGATTTGTAAAATTCTGCACGAATTTTGAGATATTGAAAAAAATGCATCATAGGGTCTTTCCGAGCTATCTGGAGGGGTGTTTAAATATCCCTGATTTGAGATATAAGGGAATTACGATTATGGAGAAATTTGTAGGCAAGTGTGGGGCCTTTCATTGGGGGTTTGTACCCATCAACCTTGTTGGGGGGTTTTTACTTCATTAACCATTTTGGGGGTTTGTACCCATCAACCCGTTGGGGGGTTTGTACCTCAACAACCTCATGAAGGGGTTTATATCTCATGCACCTGTTCAAGCAGGTGATAGGCCTTGGATTGCACTAATAATGGTCACTTCCTACACTTTTATTATGTTCCACATAAGTATGATTTACTACAAGCATATCCCATGCATGCCATATTATTATATGTTACTCATTACCTATGCTTATGCATTTTGAATATGTCACTTATCTCTTGTTGCATTGCATCCTACATACTTAGTATATTCAAATGTACTAATGCATGCTCTATGCCTACATGATGTCACCATGTAGGAACCGGAGCCCCACTTGAGCATCCTCCCCCACGTGGCTAGTACGACTTCGCTCAAGCTTGTTGGTGAGTCCTCCATTCCAGGGACATTACTTATGATCCCTTACTATGTATTAAGACTTTCTCTCTTTGACTTATGTATTGACTATGAGAGTTATCCTGGTTGCTTTGTCTTGGACCCCGTTCTTATCTTATGTTGTAGAGGTGTTGTTGAACAAGATATGTATCTATGCTATGAACTTTGACTCTCTTGACTCTTTTTGCTTATGATAGGAAAGATGTTCCCTTTAGTCCCAATTCCCCTTGTTATGCTTATCTATTATTGTCAATCTAATTGCTTTGCGACCAAGGATGTGCAATGATATGCTATAAGGCTTGTTTTGGGTTCCTTCGGGTTCCCCATTCGCCGGCACGTCTAGGCCCTGAGCTTGGGTCATGACACAAGTGATCAGGCAATTCGTACAAATAGACAAATTAAGTGAGTTACTTGCAAGTCTCAAAATGTATCAACACAACTAGATAAAATGACAAGAACATAGCTGATATACCAAGATAACATTCAAATATACCAGTAAGTAGCAAAATAACAAGAACAAGTTTTTACACGAACCTGAACCTTTTAGCATGCAATCGACCCTACTGAGTTCAAGTCGTGGATCGGTACGGCATCAGTTTCTTTAATCAATTTTCTTAATATTGTACAAGAGTGTGATCACCTTGATACCTAATTCAAATATTCATTTAACATTCAGCACTTTCAATAGGTAAAAACTAACAAGATAGATACCAAAACTGAGTCCCATTTCTACAAATCACACTCTTCTCTGCAACTTTACTGTCTTGCATTATAACTAGACTTTGAATTGGTAAATAGAAAAAATAGGCTTTTTAGTCTACATAAAAACTGTAGGTATATGAACATTGGTCGCAAATAATCAAGAATAACTTTAAAATACCTTTCGTACAAGAATATATAATCAAAACACTAACAGTACACACCCAGGGATTCTTATGTCAAAAATTTGAACAGAACATGTCCTAAATCACGTCCACTGTTTCGAATCCATAACTACCAAATTAGGATCTAACTTTAACATAAGAGTTGTGGAGACATGTATTAGGTTTGCAAAGAACTAATAACCATAGAAAAATACAACTCACACATCAAGATATGATTAGCATTCTAACAGTAGTACTTAGAAGGCATCTCAAATAGAAAAACTGGCCAGAACATTCACTATGTATCGTCCCCTTTTTTAGTACCATACAAGCAAATTCAGAATTTCACATACGCATAAAGATTTTGGGTATGTGAATTAGCTTTCCAGAACAAATTTACACACTAAAAAAGGAGCTATATACAATGAGATATTCAACAATTACTAATCACTACACATAACTTAAAGACAGAATTTGGTCACTTACCAAAGGGCAGGGGATTTCTTGATTTTTGCTTAAACAAACTGATTTCTTATGTGATTTTTGTCAAATATAAGATTATGAGACAGCTTATAAGGTTTCTCTAAGTCTTTAAACCAACTTAATTTAGGAGAAAACATATATTAGATTAAAAGCAATTTAAAGGGCTGCCCAAAAAAAAGTGGCTGCACAAATTTCTTTTTTTCATTCCTTATTTGCTTCTTCACACATTAATATTTATTATTAAGGCTTCTTTAACATATATAATTACATTAAGATAAATAAATGTCACTAAGACGAAGACCTCCCTCATTCCTTTGGATGATTCAAGAAAATAGGTTTCTCTAGCGACACAAATTCAAGTCAAAGAGTTGTGAAGTAGGGGTTGATTTTATCTCAAGGGAATACCTGTTTGAAAGTGAAAACATTATTTAATAATAAGGGCATTACAATCCTAGATAGGTGGAACCTTATGAATTTGCGAAAGTATCTTACAAGCTAGATTTGCCTATGGAGTTAGCTATGGTTCATCTTGTGTTACATGTCTCAATGTTAAGAAAATTCATGGGTGATCCTAATTCTATTGTTCCATTGAAGGATGTGATTATTGAGGAGGATTTGACTTGTACGGAAATATTGATTGAGATTTTGGATCGGCAAGTGAAGTGATTTAGAAATAAGGAAGTTGCAGCCATCAAAGTGGTGTGGAGACACCAACAAGTTAAGAGTGCTACTTGGGAAGTGAGAAGACATAATGAAATGACATCCTTACCTCTTTCCTTGATTCAAATATAAGATACCTAAATATAATCTATTCTTCCAAAATTCTCTTGAATAGTTGTTTCCTTGTCTTATTGCGCGCATGAATGATTAAGGGACTGTTTTTTGAATGATGTTTGATGCATAATTTTAATGATTTTATGAAAGATGACGATTAAATTGTATTGTTGCATTAATAATGGGTTGTGGTCATGTTTCTACTTTCCTCAAGCTTGCTTTTGTCTCATTTGAAGACGAATGATCCCAAGGGGGAGATATTGTAATACCCTGCATGTTGAAAAGCCTGAAAAAAGGAAAGTTGCAAAAATTTTGGACTTGGACTGCTATTACAAGTCAATCTACAGCTCATGGATTAAACCACAAGTTGTAGACCAGCTTCGTGGTTTGATGCCTAGAAGGTGGTGAAAATTTTTGGTCACTGGAAGTCTTAGTATGAAGGGCTTTACGAGTCATAAATCGCATTACGACATGTTGATAAAATTCAAATATACTTCTCAAAAGAAATATAGATGATCATTAGCAGTCTATTTGCCCAACTAAGAGTCGGGGTCGATCACACAAGGAATTGGTTGAAACAACTCTATGAGTTATACTACTTTTGTCATTGGTTCTACTTCTAGAAATCAATCAAATACGAAAAGGTAATAAAGGGGTTCTAAACTAAGGAGATAATTAACTACAAATTCTTACAAGCTATGGTTTGGAAAATATGCTAAAAGAGACCAGGGTTGTGGTCCCCATGACATATAACTCAATAAGCATTTAACATTGGCAATATTATTCACTGCGTTGCATGTAAAACTCAACAAGTTAGGTAATGTCTAGTTCACCTCTCGGTCATTCCTAGACATCTTTCATTAGTTACCTTTCGGTCTCGGAATGCATGTATATTAACCCTTGCTCATTCCCTCTCACACTCAAGTGTTTTAGACACAACCTAATCCCCAAGCCTAAGTATATTACCCTCTCTTCGGATCAAGTGACACAAACCTAGGTTAATTGCTTCTATCTAACGTTATAATTTTCTTTTTCTAATCATTAATTTTCTCTCGGGCAACTAACGAATACAGGCTAGTTCTTAATGCATCGACTCATCAAAAAAGACTTTTAGACAAAGAATTATAATACATGCAATACAAATCCCAAATAAAATCCTACTTCTGTTTGCTTTGTTATAACGTCATGGTTCCCATAACCCCGGTTGTGGGTTTAAATTATCGAACCTATAAGAATTGAGACGTAAATCATGATATAATTCATGTTTAAATTACTTACAAGGGAGAACAAATCAAATCTTGGATCACACGAGGAAACGAAAAGCAAAAACTTGATTTAAATTTCAGACTAAAACCAAAAAGGGCAACTAGAATTTATCATCTTTAGCTACTGCCTAGGCGTATTGCTGGATGAGTATTTCTGGAAAAATTATGTTTTTCTTGTCTTCAGCATCCCCACAACGTGGGGAACCAAGTCTTCTTTAATGAAAAATAAAACAAGAGTTATATAATAATTAAAACCTACTCCTAAGTAATATAGGAAAACTAATCCTAATCAGACTAGGGAACTTGCAAATCTGGACGAGGAGCTCTCCACGGTACTGACCACGGGTCGTGCTCAGTCTCATTCCCAGGTATGGATCTCCGTGGTGTGTTACTTGCTGCTGGAAGTGTCATGCAATGCTGCCGTGGATGGTGCTCTTCACAAGCCGTGCAGCACACCATGGTCGTGAATGACATCGTGGTGGTTGCCTTGCCTTCATGGCTTTGTGCAGGCTGCCTGGCTACTCCACGGCCACCTCCATGCCTCGTGGAGTGCACCACGGGCCATGGAGAGGCTCGTGGTCTATCACTTGGTGGCCACACAAGGCTGCCTTGGCCTTAGCTCCCTTCACGATGGCCCTTTCACGAAAGCAGCCTCCCATTAAGTGCACCACGGGCCGTGAAAAGCTTCGTGGTGTGCACTTTGTTTCCACACATCGTTGCTTGGAGATTTTTGCACTTAGTAAATACTAATGCCAATGTCCAGCTGCATATGTGTTGATTTTAGTCCCAGTTCCAGACAACTTCAAAAAATCCTCTTTCAAGTGGCTACAAACATATGCAACTTCCAATTTCCATCGCTTCCTCTAGTAATCCTGCTTCTAGATCACACTAAACATCTCTCATGGAATTTTGAGATTCCCTAATGACCAGCTCCTTGAATTCCCCATATCAATATTGCCAGGAAATTAGTCTGCTAATTGTTTCCATACCAAAATTGCCAGGAAATCAGTTTGCCAACTGTTAAATCTACTGAACCTTTGCTTTTCCTGAAAACAAGCACAAACACATATCAAATTAACAAAACACGCTTAAGAACTCACAATAATTCTATGATTTAAGATTCGTAAAAGTTATATTTTCATGACTCGTCACTCGTACACTGGATCGTTAAAGGGGCCCTGAGGAATGAAAATTTTCTAAGTCTGGGGAGGCTCTACGAGGGAATCTAGGATCCGTAAATGGAACTACGGATTGTACTATTTTTTCATGATTTGAGAAGTTCAATTTTCAGTAAATAAGTATTTGTGGCACCCAATGTACGAGGGCCAAGTATGACCCGTACTCCATTCTATGGTTCGTAAATAGTGGCTTATAGATGGGTCCGATAGTTTTTAAATAAATGATTGGTCATTTACTATTTGTTTAACTCCTAAATTACATCATTTTAACTCTTCTAACTAACCTAATCGACTTAATTCCTATAACATTTATTCCTAACTTATTCTAATTTATTCACTCCCAAAATCCTCTCTCAAACTCTAAAATTTTCTCTCTTGAAGCAAGGACTCCATTAGAGCTAGGATTTCAAGTTTTTCTAAGGATTGCAAGGTCTGTTCATCTCAATCTCTAAATCGTCTCACTTGAGGAATGTAGGGCTTCATTCATGGATTAGATTCATCCATGAAGGCCAACTCAATTCTCCCTTTTTCTCAAATTTTAAGCGTAGATTTCTATGAATTTTTATGATGACATTTCAAATTATTGAATTATGATTATTACACTTATTTATGCATGAATTATGAAGAATTACATGATTTCTATGATTTTCAAGTGAATTAAAATGATTTCAAGTATATGTTGTTTAGAGCTTATTGAATTAATGTGGGTTCCTTCAGTAATGATCCAAATTGATTTCAATTACATGATTTTCATGTAATTGCATAATTTTAACTCATATTTCTCATGAACCCACTCATGGCCCTAATTTCCCATGACAAAGTTATGATTTTCATGGATATGATTCTAAGTATGTTTTAATGATGATGATGATATAATGAAGAGGGCGACCTAAGACCCTAATATTGATGAAATGATGATATGATGGGGAGTATACCCACACTATATGCAAAGTTATATAGATGGACTACCTATGATGTGAGATATTTTCATGATGCTATGATGTCTATTTTACAAGTTATAAAAGCATGATCTTGATAAAATATGAATTATGTTGAAAGCTATGCATATAATGAAGAGGGTGACCTAAGACCCTAATATTGATGAAATGATGATATGATGGGGAGTATACCCACACTATATGCAAAATTATATAGATGGACTATCTATGATGTGAGATATTTTCATGATGCTATGATGTGTATTTTACAAGTTATAAAAGCATGATCTTGATAAAATATGAATTATGTTAAAAGCTATGCATATGCATGATTAGGTATTCCGTGAAATTTGACTTAGCAGCGAATGAACTTGTGTGAGGGATACTATCCCTAAGGGTCCTTACATAAATTCTCAAGTCTCATAATTATGTGTCGATGTAGGTTAATGATTATGTGCCTATAAAGCTAGCTAATGGATCTATATAGCATTATGTTCATGTGATATTCACCGTGCAAGGATAAAGCCCAAAGGGTGGAGTCTTTATGTACATGTGATTCTCAACGTGCTAGGATAGAGCATATAGGGTGAGGGTCGAATCTACCTCGACAAAGTAGACTCCTCTTTCGCTCGGTGTAGAGGGAACATTGGAATTTTATGTAATAGTTTCCATGGTCTTATTGTCAATTATGGTCTTATTCACATATATGTATGCTAGGTGACGAAAGGTTTTATGATATTTCTATTCATGATTTTAAACATGCGTTGACCATTATGTCTTGTCCTTATTCTATTGTACTGATTATGCATGTTGCTATTATGTTATGATGTCCCTTGATGCATGGCATACCTATATACTTAGTTCATTTCATGTACTAACGCATACTTCTTTACGTACAAGATCTGGCCATGTAGGGATGGGCGACGATGAGACTATTCCTCCATTTCGTGGCTAGAGTTGGATTGTGCTTTGGAGATTGCTGGTGAGTTCCCATTCTTCGAGGACAAGTCTTGTTCATGTTATGCTTTCCTGTGTTTAAACTTTATGATTTCATCGTTATTCTATTTTGAGGGTGAGCTAGTAGCATGTTCTAGACCCCGTCAAGATCTATGAGTAGAAGCATATTTTGGACATTACGATATTATAATTCCCTTAAGGGAAACTATGAATTTGATATTGATATGCTCTACTTGATTACTCTCTAATGAATTGTTTACTTTACCTTATGTATGTTTATGAAATGAATAAGAGGCGTGGATGAGTCGTCTTCGGGTGTCACATTCGTCGGGTCGTGATTAGGCCCTAGGTTCGGTTGTGACAGCTAATCAGCCTTTATTTTTTTTATAATTTAGATTTTAATATATTAGTATAGGTAATTAAATATTAGGTGTATTGTATTATATAAATATTATTAGAGTAATGTTAATTGGAGAAATTAAGACTTAACCATAGACTAGAGATTTAGAAATTAGATTATAGAATTGAGATGAGTTTTTAGGTCTATGTTAGACATATAGTAATATAAGTATCTATGGAATCATTTTCTTATGAATATTATATATTTGATAGATTGAAAAATTATGACGTATTGAAGAAAGGAAAAGCATTGGTGGATTAGCTAACTTGGATTTAGTTCTTTAATTGAGATAGGTTATGGTTTATTCTATATATTAAAAAGACTCTTAATAGTGAATGATATTCAATTGAGCGATTGAAACGACCCCAAAAAGTGCCCGAAAATGTGCCTCGGAATGCCTGAAATTTTAAATTTTATATATCTCAAAAGTCATGCGTAATATCGAAATCCGACTTCATATTCTTGTTCAGGGAGTCAAAATTAGGGGGGGAAAGGGTCTAACCCCAATTTAAGAGCAAGCGAATAGCAATTTCAATTTTCTAAAAATTGCTTATCTAGTGTTTGTCCGCAATGGTACCGCGACGCTCCTCCATCATGGACACGTGTTGATTCAGTCTCCGCGATAGGTCCGCGAGTGTAGTTTCTGCCCAGTTATTTTTCTGTGTGGTCCAAGACTTTTGGGTCTTGGACCTAAGTGTTCCTAAACGTGTTTTTACCTATACTTAGCCTTATTTCGCCCTCATATCATCCTAAAAATTCCTCAATACTCACTCAAACACTTAGCATATTTTCACTCCCAAATTCAAGTCTCAAACCCTCATCCTAAGCTAAGGTTTTTCTTCAAGGTTCTTCTTCAAGCTTCAAGTCTCCATCTCCAATCTTCACTAAGGTCATCTCCAAGCTAAGGTATGTGGGTTTCTTTCAGGGTCTCCTTTCACCCGTGATACCCAAGCCTCCTTTTACTCAAATTGCATGATTTAAAGTTGATTTACAAATGGGTCTTGCATACTATGAAAAATCACTGCACAGTATGTTAATGTTATGTAAAGTTGTGACTGTTTTGCTATGTTTTGAGCTATAAATCTTGGATCTATTGTAAGATTGTGTGAGGGGTTTTGATGTATATTGCTAGAGGGTATTGCAAGGTATTGATTGATGGTTTTACAATGGATTTTCTTGCATGATTTCATCTCTATATTTCATGGTTTTATACTAGCATTACATACTCTCTAAGTGTTTGATAAAATGTTCGGATATGGCTTCTTGAAGCATGGAAGGTCCAAAGCATATCTTATGAGTTGAATGACTTTATGATGATTAAATGAATGTTTATATCAGTTATAAGTATCTATGTTATTATACAATAACCATGCCTTGTTGAGGAGATGCTACACCTTGACTACCTTGGTGAAGGGTGTGATGTCCATCAACCATTTTTGAGGGATTGAAATCTTGACCACCTAATTGGAGGGTGTGATGTCCATTAGATGGTAAGGGGTTGATACCTTGACCACCTAATTGGAGGGTGTCATGTCCATTAACCGACAAGGGGTTTATGCCTTGGCCACCTAAATGGAGGGTGGGATATCCATTAACCGGCAAGGGGTTGATGCCTTGGCCACCTAAATGGAGGGTGGGATGTCCATTAACCGGCAAGTGGTTGATGCCTTGGCCACCTATATAGAGGGTGAGATGTCCATTAACCATTGTTGAGGGGTTGGTACCTTGGCCATATTGATAAATGGTGTGATGTCCATCTACCGATTAAGGGGTATATACGTTGATCACCCACCAAAAGTGTGCTAAACCTTGGATTCTAAGCACTAGTTGCTTGGTCTATGATTATTGTCTCCTTCTACTTATGTACTATGATTTATATAAGCATGATTTTACTTCAAGCATCATTCATACATGTCATATCATTGTTATGCTACCCATTGTCTATGTTTATGCATTTCGATTATGTTGCCTATCTCTTGTTGCATTGCATCCTACATACATAGTACATTCAAACGTACTAACGCATACTCTATGCCTACATGATGTTACCATGTAGGAGAATCAGAGCTCCACTTGGTCATCCTCCTCCTCCACATGGCTAGTGGCTTCCATTCAAGCTAGTTGGTGATCCCTCATGTCCGAGGGCAATATCTATGTTCTTATGTTATGTATTGAAGACTATCTTCCCTTTTTGGTATACTTTGACTATGAGGGTGAGCCTGGTTGCTTGTCTTGGCCCCCGCTAAGTTCTATGTTAGATGTGTTGTTGGACAAATATGTATTAGGCTTGAGCTTTGACTCGCTTATGTTATTCAAGCTATTTAAATATGAGTCTCTCTCCATAGTCCCAATTTCCCCTTGATTATGTTTCTTATGATGAACTATTTTGCTTCCACGATCAAGGATGTGATGATATGCTATGAGGCTTGTTTGGGGTTCCTAGGGGTTCCCCATTCGCCGATCACGTCTAGGCCCTAGGCTTGAGTCGTGACAGTGATGTTGTGAAATTTCTATGCATTTAATTGTTGTGGTTTGGATAATTGATATGTTGTTGTGATTGGTCTGCAATCCCAAGACCATGAAATCCATAATCTTGAACTTGTCTTATCAAAGTTATGCCTTGAATAAAGAAGATTTGATGAAATATTGTTAATGAAATGGAAAGTAATGATAATGAATTATAAAGTAAATATATTTGGATCATGTGTCACATTCTAGCATGATATTATGGGATCAGAAGCCACATTTCGGCATGATATATTATGATTGGGTGTTATATTTCAACACAATAATATTAAAGAAAAACGTACTGAAACGGCTTAATATACTCAATCTGGAAGAACCTACTTTCCAAAAGAAGTCTGGTGCGGAGGTTTGAGTCCTCATGTTTGTTCTTGATATTGTTGATTGATTATGTACTTGTTACTTGTTGCTTGCCTCTTGTTAAGTGCTATAGTTGGTTTCCTAATATTACTTTATGCATATTGATTTCTATGTGGAGTCGGTTGATGATACCTACTCAGTACATGTTGCCCTATACTGGCTCCTAATTGTATTTTTCTTTTGTGGAGTGTAGAGTGTTCCATCCACTTCGACTTGCCCTCAGCTCTATCGCACTCGGCACATCAGATTCCAACGTGAGCTATCCTTTTAGTTTGTGTTGGATTCTATTGGTCATGAATAATTTCATTAGCTTTCAAACATAAGCTATTTATTTATCTTCTTTAGTGTTGCTACTCTTAAACTATTTTGAGATTAGAAATCCTTGATGTGATAACGTTCTGATTTTGGGGAATGTTATATACTAAACTTAGTAACTTTATTATTTATTTCTTTATAACTTAAGGTTCCGATTATTTTCGTACTTTATAAGTTGAACAACTATATAGGTTGAAATTTGTATCATTGGTTCGCCCACTTAGAAAGGTAACAATGGGTGCCACTCACATCCCATTTTGGGTCATGACAATAAGTTACTATAAATATTGAAAAAAATAAAATAAACATTAGAATTTAAATATTTTAAAAATCTAAAAACTTATAATAAATAATTCAGCTATTTCAGCAGTATCATTGTGGTGGTTCTATATATGTTCTTTAAAATGTGGGTAGTTATTTCAAAAAAAAAAAAAATCAAAGAAATTGGTATTGTCCTAAATTTTAGCAGCATTATTGTGCAGTTATTTTTTTTTTATAAAAGATCTGGGAAGTTATTTGAAAGAAAAAAGTGGTGTAGATATTGGGTTAATAGATAAATATATGGAACTGCTTTATAAATTTTTAAAAGAATACTATGTAAAATTTATTATTTTTAAAAAGTGATAAGTCAAAAAAAATGGTGATGATATGTGTCTTTTTTTTTTTTGAAAAATTAATGATTTCTAATATTCTATAAGTTTTTAAAAAAAAATTGTAAGTTCGAGAATTTTTAATATTTAATATATCATACAGATATATAGATGTATAGAAAATGTAATTTAACAATTAAATTAAATAAATAACCATCTATGATTAAAAAAAACTATTACAATTTGAATTTTAAAAAACTGTAAACAATAAATAAATAAATAACTGAAAAACATAAAATAAATATCAAAATTTAAATTTTTTTAAAAAATTAAAATTAAAGGAAAATAATAATTAATTATTACATAATTTAACTAATTTGTAACACGTGTGTTTTTTCCTATGTTGCCACTTGGCATGATCCTATGCTAGATATTCTTCCTTCTAACTATGTATAGATAAGCTAATTAGTTGACTATGACATTTAAACTAGTTAAGTGATTCTTTTTGCACTTAGAAAAAATATATGATCCAGTTAATGATATTATAAATTGCTATCAAATATGAGATATTACTTTTCAAAACAATTTTAATTGTGTGTTTTTAAATCAACTAGTTTTTGATGCACTCGGTCCTGGTCATGATGGCGCCTAGTAGGTCCCACCTACAGGCAAGCCAATTCCCAATTCAGGGATACTTGTCCTAGCTCTCTCATCCAAACCAAATCGACACAACAATAATATATACGCTGTAATCTACGCAGAACCTGAAAATCAACTGCACATAGCTACAATAGGCACGAGGACATATCATATACATATATCAGTAATCAAAATAATATACAAAATTAGAATGTTTCTACAATACATAACACTACTGTACAAGTCCAATGTCTGGATGCAAAAGATGGTCATCAACAGGGAGGAGACCGCAAAGAAACCAAATTAGTCGGTGCTCACCAAAAGTCTCCAGAGCACTCTCAATGTTCCCCAACACAACTATCATGGCCCGTACCTAGACCTGCACCATCGGAAGATGCAGAGTAGGGGTGAGTACCATAAAAGATACCTAGTAGGCATCATCGGTCGATCAAGTGAAATAGTGAACAAATAAGCACAAATATATAGCAAACTGTAGCAGTGTAGCAAAATGAACTCAGACCAAGGCATAGTGTCACGACCTAAGCCTAGGGCCTAAACGTGACACGGCGCAAGGGGAACCCGATGGGACCCCAAGCAAGCCTTATAAAGCATCATTACACATCCTTGGCGCGGAAGCAATAAATCAAGCATCAAAGATAAATGAATAGGGTAACCGGGACTAAGGGAAAAGCTTGTTCAACATCATAATCAAGAGACAAGAGTTAGACTCATACCATAGATACAAACAAGCCCAACAACCACCTCTACTACGTAAATAAGAGCGAGGGCCAAGACAAAGTAACCGGGCTCACCCTCACCGTCAAATAGAACATAAAAAGAGAGTCTCAATATATATTAAGAAAGCATAGACTAGGTTCCCAAAGTGGGGACTCACCAACTAGCTTGAATAGCACCGAACTAGCCACGTGGAGGAGGATGATCAACTTGGGCACTGATTCCTACATGGTGACATCATGTATAGAGTATGCGTTAGTACGTTTGAATGTACTAAGTATGTAGGATGCAATGCAACAATAAGCAGGCATCATAATCAAAATGCATAATATTAAGCAATAGACCTAATATAACAATATGGCATGTATGTTCAATGTTTAAGTAAAACATGCTTAAGTAATTCATGCTCATAAAGGATATCATATGTGAAGAAGAGACCAAGCAATCCATTCAAGGTATAAACCCATTGGTGGTTGTGTAGTATCAACCCCTCACATGGTTGATGGTAATCACACCTTACCAACACGGTGACGAAGTATAAACCCCTCGTATGGTTGATGAGTATAAACCCCAAACATGGTTACCCTGTCTCTTGTACCCCCGGATCAGGTATGTTCTAATGCAATAGTTTACATAGAGTATATCATATACATAAGCTCATTTCATCATCATAACATATCTCATGCTTTGGACCTTTATTTCCATAAAAAACCTTAGCTGAACATTTTATCAAACACTTGGGGGATGTAATGGGGGTAAAAGACCATGCAATTTACAGATGAAATCATGTAAGAAAATTTGTGTAAAACCATCAGTCAACACCTTGCAATACCCCCAAGACATTTGCATCAAAACCCCTAACCAAATCCAACATTAGATCCAAAATTTAGAGCTCAAAACATGCTAAACAACCATACTTTCATGAACTCAAATCACTGTGCAGTAAATTTCTTTATATACAAGACCCACATGTAAATCAACTTTAAATCATGCAATATTAGTAAGAAGGAAACTTAGGCACCATGGGTGAAAGAACCTAATGGTTCAACACCACATACCTTAGCTATAGAGGAGCTATTGGTGAAGATTGAAGATTGAGGCTTGAAGCTTGAGGAAGAACCTTGAAGGAAACCTTAGCTTGGGATGAGGGTTTGGGGCTTGAGTTTTTGACTAAGTGTTTTGAGGAGTATTGGGAAATGTTTAGGAGGATATAAGGGTGAATTTGGCTAAGTATAGTGTAACACCCCACACCTTACAATACTAGTACAATTCAAAGGAAACATGACATGGTTTGGACAAAGTGACGCTAAATC
>JAPFFP010000610.1:0-18133 GCA_026153255.1 Solanum medicagineum
TAGATCTCCTCAATAGAAGTACAGGATTCTCAGCTGCTATCACCAAGCTCCAGGTTGCTTCGGGGCTTGTATATGTTCAGAGTTTATGTTCATGTTGTATAGTTAGTTGAGGCGGGGCCTGTCCCGACCCTTATCAGATGTTGTTCTTCATCTAGAGGCTTTGTAGACCATGTATATCAAAGTGTGTGCATGTTTAGTACGTAAAACACTATGGCCCCAGTGGCCTAGTCATGTGCATTCCTTTTTGGATTATTATCACTATTTATCTATTTTAAGGCATGCTAGAGGTACAAACCCCTCATAATATGTATAGTAAGCACAGTTACAAGTTGGTTCTCCCGGGCCTCATCGGCAACGGGTGCCAGTCCGCCCTAACGGGACTTAGGGTGTGGCAAAAGTACTAATGCATACACTATGCCTACATGATGTTACCATGTTGGAACCGAAGCTCCCATTGATTCTCCTCCACATGTCTAGACAAATTGTTCAAGTTAGCTTTTGGTGAGTCCTCAAGTCTAGGACAATATCTATCTTCTCTCATGCTCATCTAAAATGATCCCGAAAGATGCGCGAAAATTTGTCTCAAAGTGCCCGAAATCATAATTTCCATATATCTCAAAATTCGTGCTTGATATAAAAAATTTGACTTCATATTCTTATTCAGGGGTCAAACTGAGTGGAAAATGGATCTGACCTCGATTTAAGAGAAATTGTGTCAAAATTTGGAAATCGCAAAATGCGACTTCTAGAAAGGTTTTCAGCCACTAGCGCGATGCGCCAAGGGCATGCCATAATGTTAAATTTTGTCTATTTTTCTATCTCGGTCCAAGACTTTGTGGTCTTGGGCCTAAGTGTTCCAATTCATGAAAGCACCTATACTTAGCTATATTTCATCTTCATATCATTTAAAGCATTTCCCAATACTCATTCAAACACTTAGCCAATATTTTATTTCCTAAATTCAAGTCTCAAAACTCATCCGGACTTCAAGGTTCTCATTTAAGCATCAAGTCTCCATCTCCAATCTTCATCAAGTTAATCTCAAAAGCTAAGGTATGTGGATTTCTTTTATAGGTTCATTTCGCCTAAGATACCCAAGCTTCCTTTTACTCTAATTTGCATGATTTAAAGTTGATTTACTAATGGGTCTTAGGTATTATGAAATTCACTACACACTGTCAGGGTTTATGAAATCGTGACTGCTTTACAATGTTTTGGGCTATGAATCTAATATCTATTCTGAATTTGATAAAAGATTTTGATGTATATTGCTTGAGGGTGTTACCAAGTATCTATTGATGGTTTTATATTGGATTTTATAGCATGATTAATTACTCTTGAATTGTATGGCTTTACACTAGCACCTACACATCTGCCAAATGTTTGATAAAAGGTCCAGTTATAGATTCTTGAGGAATATAAGGTTCAATGTATGTTTTATGGGTTGAATGACTATATGATGATGAATGGAATATATATATTTATATATATGATGAACGAAATGTATTTATATGATATTATCTCTACAGTTTTACAGATGACCAAGCCTCACTCGGGTGGTTATAGGCACGGGTAACCTTGTTGAGGGGTTTGTACCTCAATTGCATTGCTCGGGAGGTAGCAACCCCATGCAACCTTTTTTGGGAGTTTGTACCCATCAACCTTGTTGGTGGTTTGTACCCGTCAACCTTGTTGGGGGGTTTGTACTCCATCAAACTCATGAAGGGGTTTGTACCTCATGTGCTTCTCCAAGGAGGTGGTAGGCCTTGGATTGCACTAAGAATGGTCACTCCTTACACATGTGTTAAGTTCAATATAAGCACAATTTTTACTTCAAGCATTATTCATACATGCCATCTTGCTATGGTGCTATCTATTGAGTATTATTATGCATTTTTCCTATGATGTCTATCTATTGTTGCATTGTATTCTACATACTTAATACATTTGAACATATTAATGTATACTCTATGCCTACATGATATCACCATGTAGGTATCGGAGTACCGGTTGATCATCGTCCCCCTCCACGTGGCTAGTAAGATTGTCTCTCAAGCTTGTTGGTGAGTCCTCCATTCAAGGGATGTTGATTATGATCTCTTACTATGTCTTAAGAGTATATTTCTTTTGTTTATGTATTGACTATAAGAGTGAGCCCGATTGCTTGTCGTGATCCTCGCTCTTATCTATGTAGTGGAGTTGTTCTTGGACATGTTATGTATCTATGATATGAGCCTTGACTCTATTTTTCTTGATGTCTATAATATGAAAGTGTTCCCTTAGCCCTGTTGTCCTAATTTATTATCTCTGGATGCTTGTTTTATTGCTTCCGCGATCAAGGATGTGTAATGACATTCTAAGAGGCTTTCTTGGGGCCCCTTCGGGTTACCCTTGTGCCATGTCACGTCTAGGCCTTGGGTTGACAAACTTGGTATCCGAGCACTAGGTTGTTAGATCCTTTGAGAACAACTTACCGCGTCGATTAGAGTATTGTTCATAGTTGTGTTGTGCGCCACAATTATGAGCTATAGGGTATGAGGCATTTAGGAAATGTTTCCTTTCTTATTATTCTATTTTATACTATAGAAGTTGAAGTAAGGTTTTTTCCCCTAAAAATTGTCTTTTGCTATGCTAGATCATGCCTAACACGACAAGGAGAAGAGCCCATACACCTAGCAGCAACCGGCTAATAAAGAGCTTCGGGATGCTCTCATTGTGCTTGCACAGGTTGTGGCTAATCAAGCCAACCAAGGGGCCTAAGACCCTCATGATCCTACACTGGTATCTCGGGTGAGATACTTCATGAGAATGAATCCCCCAGAATTCAATGGGTCGAAGGTGAGTGAGGACCTTCAAGAGTTCATTGATGAGGTTTACAAGATCTTTTCTACCATGGGTGTGAGATCGGAGGATAAGGCAGAGTTGGCAGCCTACCAACTCAAGGGATAGCAAAAATATGGTACAATCAATGGAAGAAAGAGAAGGGAGTAAACTATGTGGTGCTTTGGAAGGAGTTCAAGGTGGCCTTCCTTAATAAGTACTTCCCTCTTGAACTTAGCGAAGCTAAGTTGGTGGAATTTATGATTTTGAAACAAGGGTCTATAAGTGTGAGAGAGTATGCCCTCAAGTTCAACCAACTTTCAAAATATGCTCCACATTTGGTGGCTGACTTAATATCTAGGATGAACCAATTTGTGATGGGTTTTTCCAACTTGTTTAGTGAGGAGTGTTGGTACGCCATGTTGATTAGTGAAATGGGCTTGTCATATTCGATGACCTATGCCAAACAAATGGAGTTGAAAAAATTGAGAAAGAGGAGGGGTCATGAGGCCAAGAGGGCCCGTTTTGAGGGGAAGTTCCAAAAGGGTGGCTGGTTCCATCAAGGGAAAGGGTCTTTTCAAGCATTTTAAGAGAGGGTTTCCATTGATTTTGGAAGGGCCCGAGGTGTTGGAGGTATGGTTCCTAATGGTGGGTGTCCAAATTGTGGTAGGGGCACCAAATGCTTATTATGGTTGTGGAGAGGTTGGGTATAAGGTGATGGATTGCCCTCGAAATTGAAAAAGGTAATGAGGTTCGTCCACAAGGTGCTAATACGGTTCCTTTGGGGAGAGGTTGCTGACAAGATGGTGCCCCAAGGTACAATCGGTTTTATGCAATACATGAGAGGCAATAGGTTGAGAAGTTTCCTGATATCATCACTTGTATGTTGAAAATCTTTGATTTTGATGTGTATGCATTGATTGATCTGGGTGCCACTCTTTCTTTTATTACCCCTTTTGTTGCCAAAAAGTTCTATGTTGACCTCGAGTTGTTGTGTGAGTCATTTGAGGTATCTACTCCTATCGTTGCATCTATTGTTGCTAGGAAGGTTTATAGAAATTGTCTGATTTGCATCTTGCATAAAATATTGCCTTGTGATCTTGTTGAATTAGACATGGTTGATTTTGATGTCATTCTTGGGATGGATTGGTTACATGCATACTATGCCTTTTTTGATGGTACAACCCATAGGTTCAAGTTTAAATTACCAAATGAACCCATCCTTGAGTGGGAGAGTCATGATGTGGTGCTCAAGGGTAGGTTCATCTCTTGTATTAAAGCCCGTAAGTTGATCTCTTAGGGGTTTCTTTACCATCTTGTGAGGGTTAGGGATGTGAAGTCCAAAGTCCTTCCCATAGAGTCGGTTTCGGTTGTAAATGAATTCCTTGATGTCTTTCGAAATGTCCTTCCTGGTGTTCCTCCCAAAAGAGAAATAGATTTTTGTATTAATCTCCTTCCCGATACTCAACCCATTTTTATTCCCCCTTACCGTATGGCCCCAACGGAGTTGAAGGAGTTTAAGGAACAATTAAGAGACTTGTTGGAGAAGGGATTTATTTGGACTAGCCAATAACCTTGGGGTGCACCGGTGTTGTTTGTGAAGAAGAAGGATGGGTCTCTTGGAATGTGTATTGACTACCGGCAACTTAATAGGGTCTTCATCAAGAACAGGTGTCCTCTTCCAAGAATTGATGTTTTGTTTGACCAATTGCAAGGGGTATCCATTTCTCTAAGATCAATCTTCGGTTTGGGTATCATCAAGTGAAGGCGAAGGAGTGTGATATTCCCAAGATGGAGTTCCAGACTAGATATGTGCATTATGAGTTTGTTATGATATCTTTTGGGTTAACCAATGCACCGTCCATCTTCATGGACCTTATGAATAGGGTCTTCAAACCCTAACTTGATTCTTTTGTTGTGATATTCATTGATGATATTTAGATCTATTCTCATGATGAGGAGGAGCATAGGGCTCATTTGAGGGTTGTGTTGCAAATATTGAGGGAAGAGAAGTTATATGCCAAATATGAGAAGTATGAATTTTGGCTGAGAGAGGTTTCCTTCCTAGGGCATATGGTGTCGGGGGATGGTATTAAAATAGATCCTAAAAGACAGATATGATTAGAAATTTTCCTAGGCCACTGACCCTGTCGGATATTTGGAGCTTCTTGGGCTTAGCGGGTTATTATCGGAGATTTGTGAATGTGTTTTCTTCTATTGCTTCTCCCATGACTAAATTGACTCAAAAGAAGGCCAAGTTTTTGTAGACCAATTAGTGTGAGAGGATCTTCCAAACATTGAAAGATAAGCTTGTGTCCGCTCCTAGTTTGTCACTACCTGAAGGGCTAGAGCGATTTGTTGTGTATTGTGATGCTTCTAGAGTTGGTTTAGGTTGTCTTCTAATGCAAAATGGTAAGGTGATAGCCTATGCTTTTAGGAAACTCAAGGTGCATGAAAAGAACTATCCTACCCATGATCTTGAACTAGTCATTGTGGTATTTGCATTAAAGATTTGGCGTCATTACTTCTATGGAGTGCATGTTGATGTGTTCACCAATCATAAGAGTCTCCAAATATGTCTTCACTTAGAAAGATCTTAACTTGAGTAAAAGGAGAGAGTTAGAACTTCTTAAAGACTATGTTATTAGTGTGCATTATCATCCGACTAAGCCTAATATGGTTGCGGATGCTTTGAGTAGGGTGTCTATGGGTAGCCTAGCTTATGTTGATAGTGGTGATAAGGAGGTGGCTAGAGAAGTCCATCGTTTGGCTAGATTGGTAGTTAGGTTGGAAGAGGTGGAGAATGGTAGAGCTATTGTTGTTGATGGTTCTAAATCTTCATTGATGGAGGAGGTGAAAGCTAAGCAAGATCTTGATCTTTCCTTATTGGAATTGAAAGCCTTGGTCAGTGATGGGAAGGTGGAGGTTTTCTCCCAAGGGGCAGATGGTACACTTATATACGAAGGGAGGTTGTGTGTGCCTTGTGTTGATGGATTGAGAGATAGAGTTCTTGATGAGGCTCAAGGGTCTTCCTATTCTATTTACCTTAGGTCTACAAAAATATATAGAGATTTGAGAGAGGTGTATTGATAGGGAGGCATGAAAAAAGATATTGCAAAATTTATGTCTGGTTGCCATAGTTGTTAGCAAGTCAAAGCCTAACATCAAAGGCCGGATGGCCTACCCCAAGACATAAAGGTTCCTACTTGGAAGTTGGAGGAGATTAATATGGACTTTGTAGTTGGGTTTCCAAAGACTAGGAAGGTTTTTGATTCCATTAGGGTTGTGGTTTGATAGGATGACAAAATCAGCTCACTTTCTACCGGTTAAGACCATATATGGGGCTGAGAGGTATGCTAGGTTGTACATCCATGACTTGGTAAGGTTGCATGGGGTTCCTTTATCCATCATATCGGATCATGGAGTTCAATTTACTTCGCATTTTTGGAAGTCTTTCCAAATGGGTCTTGGTAAAAAGATTAAGCATAGTAGGACCTTCCACCCCCAAATGGATGGCCAAGATGAAAGTACTATCCAAACACTTGAAGATATGTGTAGGGCTTGTGTATTGGAGCTTAAGGGTAGTTTGGATGATCATCTTCCGCTGAATGAGTTTGCCTACAATGATAGCTATCATTCTAGCATTAGTATGGCTCCTTTTGAGGCTCTCTATGGTAGACATTGTAGATCACTGGTTGGGTGGTTTAAAGTTGGAGAGGTGGCTATGTTGGGACCAGATCTAGTTACAGAGGCTCTTGAGAAGGTTAGGATGATTAGGGAGAGGTTGAAGATGGCTCAAAGTCGCCAAAAGTCCTATGTCGATGTGAGGAGAAAGGACCTTGAATTTGAAGTTGGTGATTGGATGTATTTGAAGATGTCACCCATGAAGAGTGTGGTCTGCTTTGGTAAGAAGGAAAGGTTGAGACCTAGATATGTGGGCCTTTCTAGGGTGATGAGAAGGATCGGTAAGGTGGCCTACGAGTTGGATTTGCCTACAGAAATGGAATTGGTTAATCCGGTCTTTCAAGTGTCTATGTTGAGGTAGTGTGTCGGTAACCCCGATGCTATTATGACTCTTAATGTTGTGGGGGTAGTTGAAGACAACTTGACTCATGAAGAGGTTCCGTTTCTGATTTTGGATAGGCAAGTGAAAAGATTGAGGAACAAGGATGTGCTTCCGTTAAGGTCCTTTAGAGGAATCAACAAGTTGAAAGTGCTACTTGGGAGGCCGAAGCAGACATGCAAAAGCTATATCCTTATCGTTTCCACTCCACCTAAGCCTAAGGTATCAATCCAAGTTCCCAATATAATTTCAAGTCTAAGTTCAGGCCATGACATATGGACATATTCATGTTTAAATTGACAAGTTCATGATGATTTTACACTTGTGATGAGATTTTTTAAATGATGTTTAAGTGTATTGTTGCATCCTTATGTGGCTGAAATTTTCATATTTGTGTCTCTCATATATGTTTCTTTGACATTTGGGGATATACATTCCCAAGGGGGAGATATTGAAACGACCCCAAAAAGTGTCAAAAAATATGCCTCAGAAGTGCCAGGAATTGTAATTTCAATATATCTAAAAATCCGTGCGTGATATCAAAAATCTGAGTTTATTTTCTTGGACAGGGGGTCAAGTTGAGTGGTAAATGGTTCTAACACCGATTTAAGAGCAACTGTATCAAAATTTGGAAATCATAAAATGCGATTTTTGGAGACGTTTTCGCGCTCCTGTCGCGACACGCCAAGGGAGCTCGAAAGTGTTAAATTTTATCCAGTTTTCTATCTCGGTCCAAGATTTTGTGGTCTTGGGCCTAAGTGTTCCCATGCGTGAAAATACCTATACTTAGCGATAGTTCACCTTCATACCATTCAAAAGACTCCCCAATACTCGTTCAAACACTTAGCCAATATTTCATTTTCTAAATTCAAGTCTCAAAACTCATCTAGATTTCAAGGTTCTCATTTAAGCTTCAAGACTCCATCTCCAATCTTCATCAAGTTAATCTCCAAAGCCAAGTTATGTGGGTTTCTTTGATTGTTTCCTTTCGCCCATAACACCCAAGTTTCCGTTTACTCAAATTTGCATGATTTCAGTTGATTTACTCATAGGTCTTAGTAATTATGAAATTCACTGCACACTATGTTGGGGTTTATGAAATTGTGACTGTTATACTGTGTTTTGGGCTATGATACTAAGATTTATTGTGAGATTTGATGAAGGGTTTTGATGTATATTGATTGAGGGTGTTACCAAGTATCTATTGATGGTTTTACATTAGATTGTACAGTATAATTTTACTCTTCAATTGCATGGTAATACACTAACACTACAACCTGCCAAGTGTTTGATAAAATGTCCGGTTATGGATTCTAGAGGAATTGAAGGTTTAATGCATGTTTTATGACTTGAATGACTATATGATGATGAAAGGAATGTATGTATATGATGATGAAAGGAATATATATATATCTGATGATGAAAAGAATATATGTATATGATGATGAAAGGAATATATGTATATGATATTATCTCTATAGTATTGGGATGACCAACCTTCACTTGGGAGGTTGTAAGCCCGGGTAAGCTTTTTGAGGGGTTTATACCCCAATCACCTTGCTCAGGAGGTGGCAGGCCCTTGCAACCTTGTTGGGGGTTTGTACCCATCAACGTTGTTGGGGGGTTTGTACTTAGTCAACGTTGTTGGGGGTTTTGTAGTCCATCAACCTCACAAAGGGGTTTGTACCTCATGCGCCTCTCCAAGGAGGTGGTAGGCCTTGGATTGCAAGTAAGAATGGTCACTCCTTACACATATTTTAAGTTCTATATAAGCACTAATTTTACTTCAAACATCATTCATACATGTCATCTTGCTATTATGCTATCTATTGAGTATTATTATGCATTTTTCCTATGGTGTTTATCTATTGTTGCATTGCATACTACATACTTAGTACATTCAAATATACTAATGCATACTCTTTGCCTACATGATTTCACCATGTAGGAATAAGAGTACCGGTTGATCATCCTCCCACTACACATGGCTAGTATGATTGTCTCTCAAGATTGTTGGTGAGTCATCCATTTCGGGGACGTTTCTTCTGATCTCTTGCTATGTACTAAGACTATTTTTTTTGTCTATGTACTCATTATGAGAGTGAGCCCAGTTGCCTGTCGTGGCCCCTGCCCCGCTGTTATCTATGTAGTTGTTGTTGGACATGTTATGTAAAGTGTTCCCTTAGCCCCGTTGTCCCAATTTATTATCTCTTGATGATTGTTTTATTGCTTCTGTGACCAAGCTGGTTCAGTCGCTTTCAAGAACTGAGATTGACGAGTATTAAGATAGCATACTCGTATGATAGATTTAAAGTTGTCCACTGATAGATGGCCTTTGACTCTTCGGATGGGTATTCTAGAAAGGATTTTTTGATGTTTTCTTGGATTATACTTGTATAACGTGTTTTCCAATGTAATGATGTTCTAAGAGGCTTGTATGGGGTCCTTTTGCGTTCTCCTTGCGCCGGGTCACGTCTAAGCGCTAGTTTGGGTCGTGACATCATGTTTAGACTATATCTTGTTTATTTGGATTACAGATTGTCATTATCATGAGGGTGAGCCTGATTTCTTGTCTTGGCCCTCGCTAAGTTTTATGTTTAGAGGTGTTGTTGGACAAGTATGTAATGATGTTATAAGCTTGACTCTCTTGATGTTTTATGAAATGAAGGTTTTCCCCTTACTCCCTATGCCTTATTACTATTCTTTTATTGTGTTTAATTGCTTCTGCTACCAAGGATATGTAATGATATGTTAAGAGGCTTGCTTGGGGTTCCTTTGGGTTCCCCATGTGCTATGTCATATCTAGGCTCTAGTTTGGGTCGTAACTTGGTATTAAAGCGTTAGGTTGTTAATGGTCCTCAGAGTCCAACACACCGCATCGATTAGAGTCTTAATCATGGTTGTGAAGCGCACCATGACTATGAATGAGAGGTTATGAGGCATTTTAGGAAATATTCGTGCAATAGAATTAAGTCCCCTAACGCTTATTTCTTATTTTAATCTTTGTGTTTCAAAATATGTCTCAAGTTACTCAGGACAGTGATACATTGAATGCGGAAGTTCGCAATCCCCTATGGGTATTGACCAAGGTGGTGACAAAATTGAAAACTCAACTAAATCATCAAGTAAGTGCCCCTAAGACTTCAAATGGTAAAAGGGGGAGTAGTGAGGCCAAGAAGGCCCGGTTTGAGGATGACTGGTTCCAACAAGATATCGAGTATCAAGGCTAAGGAAATTCTAGTGCTCTAAACAAGAGGCTTGCTATGGAAGGAATGGATAAACCAAGGTTCCAAGGTAGCAATGGTGGGATGAGTTTTCTAAAATGCCAAAATGTGAAAAGCATCATCATGGAAAATGCTTAAAGAATTCAAGTACATGTTATGGTTGTGGGAGAGTAGGCCACAAGCTTATTGATTTCCCTTACGTTCGGAACAAGGGCAAGAAGGGTTGTCCCCAAGGTCAAGGTGGTCCTATGAATCAAGAGGCCCAAGATGGCCACGGGGGTACTCCACGACATAATTAGTTCTATGCTCTTCAAAGGAGCCAAGGGGTAGATGAGGTTCCCGATGTTGCTATCGGTGTGTTAAAATTTCTTTTGACCTTGATGTGTATGCATGGGAAGGTTTGGGTGTCCCTATTCCATTCACTATTCCTTTTATTGCTAGTGGGCTTCATGTGTATTTTGGATTGTTATGTGGACTTTTGGTGTCTATCCTATTAGTGAGTTTATTGTTGCTAGACAGGTCTATGGAAATTGTTTTATGGTCATGTTGCATTTAGGTCTTGACTTATGATTTTGTTGAATTGGATGTGGTGGATTTTGATATCATTCTTGGGATGGATTGTTCTAATTACCTATTAAACCCATCTTTGTGGTAGTGAAGGAGTAAGTCCATTTCTTCTCTTAAGGTATAATTGATCTCAAAGGTTGCATTTATCATCTTGTAAGAGTTGGGGGTGTTGAACCTAAGTTATTTCTATTGAGTCGATTCTGGTGGTCAATGGGCCCTTGATGTTCTTTCTGATATTTTTAATTTTGGGTAGTGTCTTTTAGTGGGGCTACTGCACCGGTCATGTATATAGGTGTCCTAACTAGGGTCTTTAATCCCTACCTTGTTATGTTCGTGGTAGTCCTTGGTGATGATGTGTTGGTTGTTTCCAAAAGTGAGGAAGATTTTGTAAGTCATTTGAAGGTAACAAGAATGTGGTTAGAACTCCTTAAAGTTTATGATATGAGTGTGTATTATTACCCCGGTAAGGCCAATATTGTGGTCGATGCTCTAAGTAAGGTGTCTATGGGTAGCGTAGCATATGTTGATGATGGTGGAAAAGAGGTGACTAGGGAGGTCCATTGGTTGGTTAAATTGGGAATTAGGTTAGAAGAGGTTGAGTATGGTGTTGTAGTGGTGGCTAATGGTTCTTAATCTTTCTTGGTTGATGAGGTAAAAGCAAAGCAAGATACTGACCACGCCTTGTTAGAATTGAATGCTTTGGTTTTAGGTGGTGATGTGGAGGTTGTCTCCCGAGGGTGAGATGGTGTAATTAGATACTAAGGTAGGCTATATGTGCTTGTGTTGATTATTTGGTTCACTTGGAATTCCCACCCATGAAGGGTGTGGTCCAGTATGGCAAGAAAGGGAATTGAGTTTATGGTTTGTAGGTTATTATAGAGTGTCGAGGAAGATTGGTAAGGTTGCATGCGAATGAGAATTTCCTATGGATGTGGATATAGTTCGTCCAATTCTTCATGCATCTAGATTGAGGAGATGTGGTCATGATTCAAGTGTTATATGACTCTTTGATGTTGTGGACGTTGTGGAGGATAAGTTGACTTAAGAGAAGATCCAGTGGAGAAGATGGGTGGATATGAATGATGGTTGATTTGTAAGGACATAGTGTTCGTCAAGGCCTTTTGTAAGAATCGTCAAGTCGAAAGTGTCTCTCAGGGAGCCAAAGCAGGCATGGAGAAGCAATATCCGTACCTCTCTATTCAAGCTTATGATGGCACGGCAAGTTCTTTTTCTATGATTCCAAGTCTTAAGTCTCAGTCCTCATGTCATTTGCATATATTCATGTTTATATTGGCAAGTTTATGTTGATTTTGACACTTATGTTGAGATTTTTGAAAATGATGTTAAAGTGCATTGTTGCATTCTTGGGTGGGGGCTGAAATCATCTTGTTTATTTCTCTTATATGCATTTCTTTTACGTTCAGGACTAATGTTCCCAAGGGGAAGATATTGCAATGACCCCAAAAAAGTGCCCAAAAATGTGCCTCGAAAGTGCTCGGAATCGTACTTTCCATATATCGCAAAATCTGTGCGTGATACTTCATATTGTTTTTTAGGGGGGGAAATTGAGTGGGATATGGGTTTAACCCTAATTTTAGAGCAAATGAAACACAATCTCAATCTCCCAAAAATGCACTTTCTAGAGCAGTTTAGGCGCGACGCAACTTAGGCGCACCCCTGTGTAGTTTTTGCACAGTTTTGTTGTCTCAATCCAAGGCTCTTGGTCTTCGGCCTGGGCCTAACCCTTTGCATATGTAAAAACACCTATACTTAGTTATTTTGTAACCTCATATCATTCAAGACATTTCCCAAAACACTCACAAACACATAGACAAATATTTTACTCAAAATGCAAGTGCCAAAACTCAATCCGGATCTTAAGGATTTCACTCAGGCTTCAATTCTCCATTTCCGATCTTCTTCAAGAAATCTCCGAAGTCAAGGTATGTAGGTTTCAATCATTAGTTCCTTTCACCCATGGTGCCTAAGCTTCCTTTTTACCTAAAGTACATGTTTCTAAGTTGATTTTACTTATGGGTCTTCTTTTATGAATTTGACTATGAACTATGTTGGGGTTTTGTAAAGTGAGACTATTTATGCATGTTTTGAGCTATGAATCTTAGATCTATATTGAGATTTGATGAAAGGTTTTGATGTGTGTTGCATGAGGATGTGACGAAGAGTTGTTGGGTGGTTTTATATTGAATTTACTTGCATGATTTCACTCTTGAGTTTCATGGTTTTACACTAGCACTGCACATCCACCAAGTGTTTGGTGAAATGTTTGGTTAATGTATCTTGATTTGTTGAAGGCCTAATGTTTTGAATATGAGTTAAGTGACTTTATGATGATTATAGGATGATAGGACTCTCGGGTTTTTTTTCAAAAACTCGATTTCCGTAGGGTATATAGATGTATTTTTTTTAATGTATGTATTGATATTATGAGAAGTATGTACTGTGTTGTGAGTTGACTATAGACAATTAAGGGGTAATGCCTCAATCACCTATATCGAGATGGTAAGCCATCATCCAATTAAGGGGTTGGTACCTCAATCATCTCGGATGGGGGCGATAAGTCATCAACCAATTGAGAGGTTGGTGCATCAATCATCTCGGATAGGGGTGGTAAGCCATCAACCAATTGAGGAGTTGGTGCCTCAATCGTCTCGGATGGAGGCGGTAAGCCATCAACCAATTAAGGGGTTGCTACCTCAATCATCTCGGATGGGGGTGGTAAGCAATCAACCAACTGAGGGGTTGGTAGCTTAATCACCTAGATGGGGGTGGTAAGTCATCAACCAAATGAGGGGTTGGTACCTCAATCGCTTCTAAGGGGTGGTCTACCTTAGATTCCAAGTACTAAGTTGCTTGGTCTATGATGATGGTCTATTTCTGTACATGTAATATGTTCCATATGTAAGCATGTTTACTTCAAGTATCATTATTGCATGCCATATTATTATATGTTCATTTGTTTCGTAATTATGCATTTCTACTATGTTGCATATCTATTGTTATATTGCATCCTACATACTTAGTACATTCAAATGTACTAATGCATACTCTATGCCTACATGATGTTACCATGTAGGTACCGGAGTTCCCATTGATTCTCCTCTACATGGTGAGACGGATTGTTCAAGTTAGCTTTTGGTGAGTCCTCAAGTCCGTGGACAATATCTATCTTCTCTCATGCTCATGTTTAGACTATATCTTCTATATTTGGATTATCTATTATCATTATTATAAGGTTGAGTCCTGTTGCTTGTCTTGGCCCCCACTAAATTCTATGATTAGAGGTGTTGTTGGAAAAGTATGTAATGATGCTATAAGCTTGACTCGCTTTGAGACTCTTGATGTTTTATGAAATGAAGGTTTTCCCCTTAGTCCCTATGCCCTTATTCCTATTCTTTTATTGTGTTTAATTACTTCCGTGACCAAGGATGTGTAATGATATATCAAGAGGCATGCTTAGGGTTCCTTTGGGTTCCCCATGTGAAATTAGGCCCTAGTTTGGGTCGTGACAATTTTGAAGCGTGTTTCTTGGCAAAGTGCCCTTTTGACGTCGGTTCAATTGAGTTGTTGCTCTAATTGTTTAATGGACACCAAGTGAGACTCTATGTTTTGATTTATGCTTGAAATATTCGATTTCATCACTTTCAAGGTCTCATCTTGATGGTCGGCCCACTTCAACAACTTGTCGAACATTTCCTCAATCCTAGTAGTGCTAGACCCGACATCACGATTGTGGAGAGGCACATAGGGATCACTTTTGTAACAATCTCTTCGCCCACATTCGGCGTCCGGTACTATTTCTATTTCATAATAACCGCCATGGTTATATCCATATGCTCCATCATGATTGTAGTTCTGACCTTGATTCCCGAAACCTTGCCTCCAATAGTTCGAGTTGGAACCTTGGGCATTGTTTCGAAAATCCGCCACTTAATTACTCATAAAACAAGCATCTTCCTCAAAGAAGGTTTCTTCATACATGGGCGCCTTTGGAGGTTGGTGATTCATCGCATAAACACTTGCTTGGTTTTGCTTCAACACCAAGTCCAGACATGTGCGAAATTGAGCAAGTTGTTGCATAATCTCCTCATTCACTTTGGCTTGCTCATTGATGGTGTTCACCGCACAAGAAGTTTTAGCAGCACCTCCCTCTCTGTGCTCCCATGCTCTATTTGTTTTAACCACTTGCTCCATTCTTTCGGTGACTCATGCAAAAGGTTGATCAAGAAACATGCCTCCCATGATGGTATCGGCGCAAGCTTGACTACTCTTGTCAAGATCCTGATAAAAGATTTCCACTAAGGGATCATCAACAATTTTGTGATCCAGAACCATCCTCAAGCACTTGGTGAATCTTTCCCACATTGTACTGATTGAATCACCCAATAATTGTTCAAAGTTGTTAATTTGATCTTTGAGTTTAAGCTTTTTGGACCTAGGAAAATACTTCTTTAAAAAGGCTCTTTGTAGCTCGGCCCAACTAGTGATCGAACTTTGTGGAAGCTCGAACAACCAATTAGCTGCATTTCAAGTCAGAGATAGAGGGAACACTCTCAAACCAACCGCATCCATTGAAAGCTTTTGTGTACCCACCACACTCTTGCAAACAAACGCAACATTATGGAAATGACTATGTGGATCCCCCAAAGGTAGCCCCATAAACAAACAAAGATTTTGAAGCATTTATAGGAGGCTACTAGACACGGTGAACTTAGTGTCGGCCAGTAGAGGTGGAAACACTATTGCTCCCGTGACATCATGGCCATAGGGTTCAACCAATATTGGTTTCGTCCATATGCATTTTCATTGAAAGCCCTATGGTGTGGCCTATACTCCCTTTCTGGTGGGTTTTCATCTCTACCCACATCTTCCTCATGTTGACCAATAGCTTCATCAATCGCGATATGCTCATTTTCATGGGCTATTCTTTTTGCAATTCGGTGGATCTGCAAGTTCGTTGAAAGTAAAGGATTGCCTTGGCTCCTTGTGTTTGGCATACAAACCTAGTATACCTTGCAAACAAGACTAAACAAAAAAAAGAAAAAGCAAAATACAAGAGAATCTAGAAATTAATATTGGAACTAACTACTAGTGAAATCAAGTCAAAAACTAATCCGTATTCACCAAGGATGGCTCCATCACTTTTTATGTTCACGTACCAACAGAAAAGCGATCAGTATCAAGTATAAACCTAACCGGAGGTTAGGGTTGAATCCATAGGGAATATGGGGTTGACCATATTGACTCACTAATAATTATTTCCAGCATCAATCAACTAACTTCTCTAGAATGAGGGGGGGTGGTGTTTGCAATTTGAAATGAATGAAGATAAAAATGCTATACTACTAATGCAAAGAGACAATCAAATTGAGGGAAATTAACTCAAATACCCCGAATAACATAACCCTAATTGAGACATCGTATGCAGGATAGTAACTTAGGTGCTTCCAGCCCTCTTGTGAAGGTGAAGGTCGAATTTCACTATGGCACTTGATCGGCAACCATGGTGTGCCAACTAACCATTAGCCATTGTCCTAGTCAACCTTCCCTTGGTTAGACTTGGTTGATTAGACGAGAATACATCAATCAAATATTTTCATCTACTTCATTTTTCCTACTTGTCACTACCTTAGTCGGGATCGTGATAGTAGGTGGTTTTTGGTGTTGGCCGCCACCAAAAAACACTCGAAATGAAAGGAAATAGACACTACATGCAAATATTCAATCAAGGAAATACAAAAAATCTAGGTTATTTCAAGTCAACTGCTTATGCTTCCCACAACCCCATGTTGTAGGTGATTAGCCACTCATGGCTAGGGAAACATCACAAACAATGAGTATAATAAACATGGTTTAGATATTACCCAAGAACAACGAAGAACAAAACCACCTTGATATTGAAACCACAAGCTTACAAAAATAGAGTTTGAGTACAAGTGATTTCAAATCCGCCAAAATGGGTCTTCAAATAAAAATCATAAAAGCTACTCTAAACCCTCAGAAAAGTGCTCTCTAAGAATATTCAAAGTTGTAGAATCTGTAAAAGTGTCAAGTCTCTCTTTCAAGCACCCTATCATTAACTATTTTATAGTATTTACAAAAATACTCTCAAATAAAATAGAAAATACAGCCTGCACCTAGTATGGTTTGCAGGTACGACTCGTAGGGTGACCTACGAGTCCTAATGGGCTTAGGTAGTCAACATTTAGCATTTTGGACTTGACTGCTACGATCCACTGCAACAAATCATGGTCTGATCTATGACTCGTAGTATCTACTCATAGTATGTAGTTGCAGTTCATGGTCTAAATTTTTGGAACACAGTTTCTAGCTACGAGGGCCCCTCCTACGAATTGTAGGTGAGACTTACGACTCGTAGGTTAGCCTCGTATAGCTGACCTTTACTTTGCAAATTTCTAATTTTTGAACATTTTTTCTTGCTACGAGGGCACACTACAACTCGTGGCTTAGGATACGGCTCGCAAGATAGCTCATATGTCCTGAACTTCATTAAAGTCTGCAATTTTCTCCCAAAATCATGCCAACCTATATTTTCTGCAAGAACAACACAAAAACACATAAAAATCATAAAAAGTCGCATTAAGAACATGCAAAATCCTATGTTTTAGGCATCAAATGTATTGTAATTTGACACCACCTCACCTGCAGCAGAGGAGGTGGCTGGAGTTGCTCAAGGTGAAACGACCCCAAAAAGTGCCCGAAAATGTGTATCAAAAGTGCCCGGAATCGTAATTTCTATGTATCTAAAATTTCGTGTGCTATTTTAGAAATCCAACTTCATATTCTTGTTTAGGGGGTCAAATTTAGGGGGAAGAAGGTCTAACCCCAATTTTAGAGCAAACGATTCACAATTTCAGTTTTTAAAGTGGCGATTTCCAGTAGTGTTTCAGCGTTCCAAACTCGACGCGCACCTGCTTTGAAATGGCGCTAGTTTGTATTTTGGTCCATAACTTTTAAGTCTTGGCCCTAAGTCCCCCCATGCGTAAACATACCTATACTTAACCTTATTTCACCCTCATATCATTCCTAAACATTCCCCAAAACTCACCAAAACACTTAGCCAAATATTTACTCCCAAAACCCTCATCCAGATCTCAAGATTCTCCTTCAAGCTTCAAGTCTTCATCCTCAATATTCTTCAAGGTTTCTCCAAAGCTAAAGTATATGGGTTTCTTTCATGGTTCCTTTCACCCATGATGCCCAAGATTCCTTTTCATACAAATTGTATTGTTACGCCGAAAAATGACCGGCTTTTAAAGAAAAATGAAAAAATATTGTTTCGAAAATCAAAAAATCGATTTAAAACTCAATTGATTTGAGAGAAAACCAATTCTCGAAATTCAAAATGAAAACAGAGTCGCCACCTAATTTTAAGGATAATTAGGAAACCGATAAAATATTTTAAAAGATCTAACAGAAA